>JAJPUD010006456.1:58226-89311 GCA_023553655.1 Myrmecobius fasciatus
TAAAAAGAATATTGATTATTAACAGATGAGGAAACTGAAGCAAACAGGGTTAAGTGACTTGCCCAGGGTCACACAGTTAGTATCTGAGACCAGATTTGAACTCAGAGTTTTCCTGACTTTTAGACATGGCACTCTATCCATTGCATCATCTAGCTGGCCCAACTTAAAGTCTATAAAAATGATTAAATCATAGAAAGTGTGGAAGGGAATAATTACTATAACCCATACTGTTAAATTCAAGGATCTTATAGATATTGAAAGATGTTGGGCTGAATTTACACATTATGCCATATTCTTAAAGTTGACTAAAATAAAAACCCCTGATTTCAACTTATTAACATGTCTTAAGCATCTCTTTTTCATAAAAAGTAAATTGTAAAATGTACAAAAGTAAAATTCTGATTATTTAAATTTTCTATTTTTTTTGTACTCTGTAGTGATAGGAATTTTCTGTACTAATGCTATTTCTCTTTCTCCTCTTCCTAATAGCTAGTAGCAATTATAGGTTTATAGCACTTTGAGGTTTATAAAGCACTTTATATGTTAATTTATTTGATTCTCACAATGACCCTGCTAAGTAGGTGTTTTTAATATCTCTATCCTAAGTTAACTCTAAATCTTTTCAGCTAAATTCCACCTTGACATCACCCATGTGGAGCCCTCACATGGCCCAGCAATCCCTCCTAATTTGAGTTTCTCAAGATGAGAGGGACAGGTAGGTGATGCAGTAGAAATAGTGGATAAAATGTTGGTCAAGAAGTCAGAAAGAATAATCTTCATAAGTTCAGATCCAGCTTCAGACAATATATGACTTAACCCTGTTTGCCTCAACTTCCTCATCTGTAAAATGAGCTGGAGAAGGAAATGGCAACACTCCAGTATCTTTGGCAAGAAAACTTCATAATGTGTCACAAAGAACTGGATGTGATTTAACAATAATGAGGTAAGAGGGAGAAGAATTAAAAGTAGCTTCCATAATAGAGGGAAGTGAGCTCAATTATTACACTAACTGAAAAACCCTAGAGAGGCACCCATTTCATGAATTTCATTCTAAAGGAAATGTATGTAATAGATGGGCTTTGGGTACCTTGAGAACACAAAGTTGTTTTCCAATTATCAGCAATGTTTGCTCCAATTAGATTCTAAAATTCAGAAAATGTGTCCACACACTAGATTCTGGGCAGTGTCAGCATGTTGTTGTGTTGTTTAGGTCATATCTAACTCTTTATGATCCCATTTGGGGTTTTTATGGCAAAGATCCTGGAATGGATTTGCCATTTTCTTCTCCAGCTCAATTTGTTTGGAGGCAAACAAATGCCTTGCCCAGGGTCATAATCCTCTGAAGCTGCATTTGAACTCAGGTCTTCCTGATTCCAGGCCAGGCACTTTATCCACTGAGTCACCTGTCTGCATAGTGAGATTATAATCCCTTCAGTACCCTTACAGGAGTTTGCCGGACTCAGGGATAGGAGGGACTGTCTTCCAACAAGAATTTATCTACTTTAATCAAGGCATACTCCTTGGTTCTGATTATAAATGACATGAAATGATAAAACAAAAACCTGCAAATCCTCAAAGATCTTACGTTCTACCAGACTGATATCACACAAATGCAATTAAGTGCAACCAACCAAATCTGAAGAAAGAAAGGGAATTACAAATGGTTAACTAAGAAAGGTTTCTCATAGGAGGTGGCTCATGTGACTTGAGCCTTGAAGGAAGCCAGGTCTTCTAATGCTCCTACTTCCAGCCACATATACTTCATTTTCCTCTGAGAATCTTGTGCCTGATGTTCAGGTCCCCATGTATCTTTTTGGTTGAGGGCAGCCCCAGGCATCCCTAGGCAGGATGACAGACTCAGGTTCATGAGTCTGCATGCAGAGGGGCTGTTCTGATCAAAGTCATCCGCCTTCCTTGAAACACCTAAATCAACATGCAAGGGATCTGATCCTTCCTTGTTAATAATCGAAAGGCATCTGCAAAATGGAAATTCTCCTCTATCAGAAACCTCTGAGTATCAGTCAGAGCACAGGATTTCTGGGGCAAAAAAGGGGGTCGCTGGCGCTTATCCCACTGCATCTTCACTGTCTCTTTCTATTTTTGTTGCTTGTCCCAGAAAGGGGTATAAATATTGACAAATGAACCCACAGCAGAGTCTTTTATTATAGGACTGTTTTATCTTCCCTCTTGTTACCAAGAGACACTCTTGCCCCCCATGCAATTAACATTAATAGGCTATTCTCGGACACTGACCAATACGAAAAAAGGGGCTATAGATGGATTGTCACTGCTGTATTAGTGTATTCCTCTTGTTTGCTCACAGAACACAAGAGAAACTACTCTGACCATTGCTTTAAAGTCCTGATTTCTGCCAAGACATTATTAAGGACAGGTGAGTGAGTCCCTGAAAGACCTCTCTCTAATTTGGATTGGATGTTCTATACTCTGCCATTCTTCCCACTCTGCTTCCAAAATCGGGGATTTTAAATAATAGAAATGTCATTTTGGGGCAGAATTTTGGATTTCAGAATAATTTGTATAATCTGTTTTTTTCACATTTCTATAGTTTTAAAAAAATACACAGTTATAACCCAGATTGAAATTGGTTTTGGTAGGTGTTTCTTTTTAAAAACTGTGATATGGTTAACAATTCAGTCAGATAAGAATAATATAAATTTGGTTCTAGTTTTGCTCAGGCTTAATTCAAAAAGAAAGAAAAAAAGAAAACATTTTAAAGAGTCTACTACATGCCACGTATTGTGCTAGGTACTGAGTATAGAGAGCAAAAAACAAAGGAACTAGTCCTTGCCTTGAGGAGCTTACAAAATAAATACAAGGTGTTTTTTATTAGTTTGTTTGTTTTTGTTTTTGCACAGGGAACACTCTAGCAGCAAGAAAGACCTCCTGGAGAAGGTGATGCTTGAATTGAGCTTTGAAAAAAATTAGGAATTGTAAGAGATGGAGGCAGTGCATTTTAGGGCCCAGAATGTGTATGGGTATGCAGACAGGAGATAGACTATTATATGTGAAGAACAGTAAGGGGACCAATTTTATAGACCATGGAGTGTGTAAAGAGGAAAATCATATAATAGGACAGGAAGGTAGATTGGTTTTAAATATCAAAAACAGGAATCTGTATTTGGTTCTAGATATAATATGGAACCACTGGAATTTATTGAGCAAGATAATGGCATGGACCCTATGATTTAGGGAAAATACTTTGGAGAATTATTTTTGTGGATGATAGATTGGAGAAGAAATAAGCTTGAAGCTAGAAGACAAAATGGAAGGTTATTGAAATAGTTTAGACAAGAGCAAATAAGGAGTAGTTAGGGAGGTGGCCATCTGAATAAAGAAATTAGACAGATACCAAGGGTGTCCTGGAGGTAGAATCAGTAAGAAGTGGGAAATGATTAGATAAATAGGGGTGAGGAATGAAGGAAGACATCTGAGGTTGGGAATCCAGGTGTCTGGAAGTATAATAGTGTTCTGAGTAAAAATAGTAAAATTTAAGAGAAGGTTAGTTCTGGGAAAATATGGTAAGTTCTATTTAGTACATGTTCATTAATGTGTCTATTCTGGATTTTTGGTTTTCAGTTTCATTTATTTCAGGTTCCAAATCCAATCATGTTTCTGGCTTCCTTTATGTGTGGATGAGGAACACTGGTATCAATTAATATTTCTTAAGCACATACTACGTACCAGTGCCAATCACTATTAAGAGCTGGGGATACAATAAAGAGGCAAAGGAAAGCCTTTACCCTCAAGGAGTTTATACAGTTGAATGGAGGAGAGAATAAGCAATTATCTATCTATCTATCTATCTATCTATCTATCTATCTATCTTTATGCACACATACAAACCAGCTATATACAGAAAAAATAGGAAATAAGCAATAGGAGAAAGACACTAGAAATAAGAGGGGTTAAAGAAGATTTCCTGTGGAAGGTAGGATTTTTGTTTGGGCTTAACGGAATCCTGGGAAGTCAGTAAGTGGAGGGGAAGAAGAGTATTTCAAACATAGTCTATGGTAGCCATATCACAGATTGTCCGAGAAAATGACCAGAGTTGAGCAATGGAGTGACTTTTTCATAGAGTGGCCAAGAGGCTAATATCAGTGGATTGAAGAGTATATTTAATAGAGTAATATATAAGAAGATTGAAAAGGTAGGAGGGGGCTTTGGATGCCAAACGGAATATTTTATATTTATACTTGAAAGCACTATGGGAAACAATTAGAGTTTCTTGGGTGGGAGGAGGTAGAGAAGAGAGTGTGACATGATCAGACCTGTATTTTGGGAAAATCACATTGGTGGTTAAATGGAGGAAGGATTGAATTGAAACTTGAGTCAGAACGAAGTTCAAATAGAATATTGCACTATTCCAGGTGTGAGGTGATGAGTAGTAAAAGTGTTGGGGAGGGGTACATGTAAGAGATGTTGCAAGGCGAAATCAACAGGCTTTGGCAACAGCTTGAATATGAGAGTTGAGAGATAGTGAAGAATCCAAGATGATTCCAAAGTTGTAAGCCTGAGGAACTGGAAGGATGATGTGGTCCTATAGTAATAGGAAAGGTATGTATGTATGGAGAAGGCTACAGAGGGGAAGGATAATGAATTCTGTTTTGGATATATTGAGTCCAGTTCTAGATATCTGAAAAGCAGTTGGATATTTGAGGTTGTACGTCTGCAGAGAGTTTGAGGCAGAATAGGTGGATTTAAGAATCATCAACATCAATATAGTAATTAAATCTATG
The DNA here is from genome assembly GCA_023553655.1 of Myrmecobius fasciatus. Taxonomy (NCBI): domain Eukaryota; kingdom Metazoa; phylum Chordata; class Mammalia; order Dasyuromorphia; family Myrmecobiidae; genus Myrmecobius; species Myrmecobius fasciatus. The sequence goes on from JAJPUD010006456.1 coordinate 62,984, forward strand.
AAAGTTAATGATCAGATCATCAAGTGAAGTAGTATAGAGGGGGAGGAGAAGAGGGCTGGGGATAGAAACCTGAGGAACACCTGGTTAGAAGATATGAACTGGAAAAAGATTCAGCAAAAGAGACAGAATCAGAATGGTTAGATGGGTAGGAGGAAAACCAGGAGAGGCTGGTGTCCCAAAAACTTAGACAGAAAAGAATATCTAGGAGGAGAGATAATTGAGTATGAGGATTGAAAAAAGGAAACTGGAGTTGGCAACTAAGTGATCATAAATAACTTTGGAGAGAGTAATTTTGGTGGAATGACAAGATGAGAAGTCAGATTGTAGGGGTTTAAGAAGAGGATGAGAGGAGAAAAATTGGAGGCATTTATTGTCGACAGTCTTTTTGAGAAGTTTAGTTACAAAGTACAGAAGAGTTAGAGTACAATGGTTAGCAGGGATTGAAGGACTGAATAAAGTATTTGGGGATTTGTTTTTTTTTTTTCTCTTTTTTTTTTTGAGAAGGGAGCTAGAGGGTTGTAGGAAATGAGCCAGTAGAGACAGAGAAATTGGGGAAAAATGCTTCTCAAGGTATCTAGTGAAACTGGATTTAGCAATTAATGTCACTTATGGCAGAAAGGGAGCCCTTTGCTCTAAGGGCTGATAATTTAATTTTCTAGCACATAGATAAATACTCACTCCATAATAACACTATTTCCCCCTCTTTTCCCCTGTGTGTTTGTATGTATATTTACCCTTACACATCTTTGGGAGTGACTTTGAATGCTCATGATTAGAAGTATTTGTAAAAGGAAATTGGAAAACTATAGTAGATGATGTATGAAAAAATTAAATAGAGAGGAGAAGCAATTTAAGACACACACACACACACACACATACACACACACACACACAAGATTAAGGCAGGGCCATAAAGAGAATAAGAGACTAAGGAGAAGGGAAATGAGGTATTGGAATGATTTTTTTCAGTAGGCTTAAATTCACAATAACAGCTGCTCTGCTTACTCCTATACTTAGATCAGTAGGGATCAGTCAACAAGCATTTACTAATGTATATGTGTGTGTGTGTATGTGTATATATGTGTATACACTTGTGGCCAGTCACTGAATTAAATATTGCAAATGCAAAGAAAAAGTGAAACAGTCTCTGTCCTCAAGGAATTCACATTGAACCATGTGGACAGCATGTGTATCCAAAATAGAAACAATATAACTGTAAGCTACCTTGGGGAGGGAAAAATAGTACCAACTGGGAGAATCAGGAAAAACTTACAAGAGATCTTGCTTGAACTGCTGATTCTGGAAGGAAATGACAGATGCTAAGAACTAGAGCTGAGAAGAGATAGCATTCAGTCAGGGTAAGGTACAGAGATGCAAAAGAAATAGCAAGTGAATTTCTATGGCTGAATTGTACAGCACATGGAGGGAAAACTAAAAAGGTAGGAAAGCTCCACACCGTGAAGAGATTTAAATATCAAAGAGATTTACACACAATACTAGAAATAACAGGGAATCTCTGGATCTTATTAAACAGAGTAGTGTTTTTGTGTTTTTGAAAAATCATACGGAGGCTTTGTGAGAATGGTTTGGACTGGAGAGAAACCTGAGATAGGGAAACTAGAAGATTATTGCAATAGTCTAGGTGAGAGAAGGATGTTATAGGAGTCTAAAGGTAGGATGTAATTGTGTGAAGTGGAGAGAAAAGGTGGGATGTAAGAGATGATGTGGAATTGACAAGAAACATGACAAGACATAGAAATTACAATATTTGACAACTGATTGAATATGTGGGGTCAGAGTGAGGAGTGAGAAATGAAAATGAGGTTGCAAATTGGGGTGACTGGAAAGATAGTTATACATTCAGTGATAATAGGGAAGTTTGGAAGGGAAGCATATTTGGGGGAAAGATAATGAATTGTTATGGATCTGTTGAGTTTGAGATGCCTGTTGGTACATTCAGTTTGAAAAGTCCAATAGAGAGGAAAGAAACTAGGGTTTGGCATGTAGATTTGAGTGTCATCTCTATAGGTATCAGAACTAAATCATAGAGGGGCAGCTATATGGTGCAATAAATAGAGCACTGGCCCAGGAGTTAGGAGGAAGAGTTCAAATCTGGTCTTAGACACTTAACATTTCCTACTTGTGTGACCTTGGGAAAGTCACTTAACCCCAATTGCCTCTAAAAAAAAAGGGAATTGAACTGTAGGAACTGGTACAATCACCAAGTGACAGATTACAGAGAGAGAGTTTTGGGAATGGTATGCCTACAATTAGTGGGTATAACATGAATGATGGATAAGGAAAGGGAACTGAAGAAGAACTGTTAGAAAGGAAGAAGAACCAGTATCTTGAATATATCTAGATAGAAAAGGGTAATTCACTGTTAGTGGTTTCAGAAGGGTCAAAAGGATGAGGACTGAGAAAAGGCCTTTAGATTCAGAAATTAGATTATTGATAATTTTGGAGACAGCAATTTCAATTGAGTGATCAGATTGAAAGTCAGATTTCAGAGAGCTTAGAAGAGAGTGAAAAGGGAAGAGGTGAAGGCATTGAGTGTAGACAGGTTTTTCCAAAGATATCTCCAAGTTCTGCTTTCTCACAGATCACATTCACAGAACAGCTGTAACATCTCATTCAATTATGAAAAGGGGTCAGCTCCTCTTTTGTCTTTGCTAAATGAATGAATGAATGTATAAATACATTAATGAGAAAGCATTTATTAAGCATATAATGTGCCAAACACCATACTAAATACTAGGGATACAAATACAAAAGAAATATAATCTTTGTCTTGAAGGAATTTCCATTATTTGCAATAAATGTTGGTTGATTAATTATAATATTAGATGGTGACCTTTAAAAAATGGTGGATAGAAAAAAATATATTGATCCAGGGATGGTGTGGATAGCCACAGAGCAATGACATGACATGCACTTTTCAGAGGGAAAAATGGTAGTACTTATTTGATTACAATTTCTAGAGCAAGAAGCAGAAAGTGGCAGCATGGGAGGGGGAGAATGGCTGATGTGAAACCTGGTGTGGAGCCAACTAAATAAAATTGACTCCAAGCTACGAGCTCCAACTTGAGAGACAATTCTTCCAGGGCAATGTTTTTTTAAGGTCTAGCATCAAGAACACAGCAGAAATAACAGGATGGGATGTCAGGGAGATGGCCAGGAGGAAACATGATTAGTGGTCTATTGGAATGTAAATGACACCCCTTTTTAATTTTTTTTTCTCAATAACAAGACCTGTTGGATTGTCTTATGGAAACAACAAATGGAATGGAATAAGGATTTATGCAGGACCTACTGTGATCCTTACAACAACCCTGAGAGGGAAGTTATTTGAAGCAAATAAAAGTAAGTCACTTGTCCAAGATCACACAGCCAGTAAGTGTCATAGATTAATATTGAACTCAGATCTTCCTTATTCCAAGTTCAGTTCTATATTCACTGTGGCACAAGAATGAGAGATGGTACAAGGGAAAAGTAAAGGTTTCTCTTCATGGTGGAGACATTTGTCTTTGCTTATTGTCATCTCCTGAGACATGGTCAGCCCTCAGGTCCTGCTAGACGTGAAGTGGGTTTTAGCCATTTCTCAAGAAAATCTTGGGTTCTTTTTTCTTCCCTGAATTTGCTCCTTTGAACTCCTCAAAAACTATGTAAACTCTTCTTTGAAGGTGGAAAACTCGGCATTTGCAGAGGTCAGTAGAAGTCTCAAGGTAAAAGAATGAGGTATATAGGTGTGACATACCAGCCAGAGATACTAGGGCAAAGGCTGCCTGGGGCTGGACCTTCAAGAAAAATGTGAGAGCTTTGGGAAGGAAAATCAGTATTTTGGATTGGAGCCAAAGCAGCCTTTCCTCCTGAGACCCTTTCTCAGATTCTCCAAGCAGCTTCAGGCTAAACTTCCCTTCTGTTTCAGGGCCTCAGAAAACTGAGAAGTTAGGATTAATGCCACAAGGAGACAACCAGTTCTTTTAAGTGAGGGCAGCTCCAGGACAGGGGCTGGTGAAAGAGGTTCTGGGAAGATCCAATTTGGCAGGAAGGGGAAGACTTTGCCTCATATTGAACTTTCTGGGGTACTTTGATTGGATAGCTTGGGAAATTGTTCCTCTCCAGGTGCCAGCTTTTGTCTAGACCTTGTTGGGCTAAGGGAGGATTCTCTTGTCTCCGTCCCTCACCAGAGCCCCAGGAGAGCCCCTGAGCCTCCCATACAATGGTGCCTTGTTTCTGAGACATATTCTCTGAGTGGCCTCTTGTTTGGGGGCCCAGAGAGCAACCAGAGCTAACTGGGGATCTGGGGAAAATGCTGCCCCATGAGCTTGTCCAGACCTCACTCTCTCTTTTCTCTTGCCAATCGTCCTCCCCTCCATCCCCCAATCTAGGACACAGGCCCTTCTCACAGCTGGGAGTCCAGAAAGGGCCATGGCTTCCTGGCATCCTGCAAAGGTGAGATGAGAGATAGTAGCAACAAAAGGCTCATAGACCCCTCTGCCTTCTTTTCCCAAGTTTTCCCAAAATTTTCTTAATTTACCTGCATGCATTCATACATACATATATATGCACACATACACACATATGTGTGTGTGTGTGTTTATATCTCCCTATTTCTATAGCCATAGTTGACTGGAATGGAGACCCCAAAATTTGGTTGGTGTAGTTTTTAGGGTTCAGGTTGAACAAGAAAAAAGCCAAGAACTCTGGCTTTCCACCTTACATCTCTGCCCTACACATAGTGAAATGAGGATTCCATAGTGTAGCCTCCACTTAGCATGACTGATATATAGCAACCCATGCTGTGTGTGCTAGTAGATATAAATGTGCATCAGCACATTTACTTTTGTGTCTCTTTGTGTTGTGTAGAGAGATTACAATGATGTCCCTTTTTTCTTTTTTTATTAAAGCTTTTTATTTACAAAACATATGTATGGGTAATTTTTCAACATTGACCCTTGCAAAGCTTTCTGTTACAAATTTTTCCCTTCTACCCCCCACCCCCTCCCCTAGAGGCAGAAAGTCTAATGCATGCTAATCATGCTTAAAATAGTTGACAAATCGAATATGTGTATACATATTTATAGTTATCTTGCTGTACAAGAAAAATCGTATCTACAAGAAAAAAAAACAAAACAAAACCTGAGAAGGAAAATATAATGCAAGAAAACATCAATAAAAAGCATGAAAATGTTGTGTTGTGGTCCACATTTCACATCCCTCTCTATGGGTGTATATGGCTTTCTTCAGTGAACAATTGGAAGTGGCTTGAAACATTTCATTGTTGAAGAGAGCCATGTCCATCAGAATTGATCGTCATATAGTATTGTTGTTGCCGTGTATAATGATCTCCTGGTTCTGCTCATTTCACTCAGCATCAGTTAATGCAAGTCTCTCCAGTACCTCTCTGAAATCTTCCTGCTGGTCGTTTCTTACAGAACAATATTCCATAACATTCATATACCATAATTTGTTCAGCCATTCTCCAATTGATGGGCATCCATCCAGTTTCCAGTTTCTAGACACTACAAAAAGGGCTGCCACAAACATTCTTGCACATGTGGGTCCCCCTTTCCTTCCTTTAAGATCTCTTTGGGATATAAGCCCAATAGAAACACGGCTGGGTCAAAGGGTATGCAGAGTTTGATAACTTTTTGAGCATAGCTCCAAATTGCTCTCCAGAATGGTTGGATCCGTTCACAGCTCCACCAACAATGTATTAGTGTCCCTGTTTTCCCACATCCCCTCCAACATTCATCATTATCTTTTCCTGTCATATTAGCCAATCTGACAGGTGTGTAGTGGTACTTCACAGTTGTCCTAATTTGCATTTCTCTGATCAATAGTGATTTGGAGCACCTTTTCATATGACTAGAAATAGTTTTAATTTCATCATCTGAAAATTGTCTGTTCATATCCTTTGACCATTTATCAGTTGGAGAATGGCTTGAATTCTTATAAATATGAGACAATTATCTATATATTTTAGAAATGAGGGCTTTATCAGAACCCTTAAATGTAAAGATGATTTCCCAATTTGATGCTTCCCTCCTAATCTTGTCTGCATTAGTTTTGTTTGTACAAAAACTTTTTAGCTTAATACAATCAAAATTATCTATATGGGTTCAGTTAAGAGTTCCAATTCTTCTTTGTGCTGTCCCTTTTTCCTCAACCAACCTGCATACTGCTGGAATTAAAGCAAGTCTTAGCCCTATGTCCTGAAAGGAGATATCAAATTTGTTGGTGTTGCCAGGCTAGTTCTTTCCCCCAAATTTTTTATGTGAAAATTACTTCCGTAACCAAAATCCTCACTATCTTTTCATGACTTAGAAAATATAGTCCAAAATATATACTCTGAAATTGAAGACTTTCACCAATCTGCTCTCAAGCTCCCTTTCTAGCCTTTTCTCTCATTATTTTTTATATATTTATTCTAACAGGTTGGTTCATTCAATGTCTTCCTATCATACCTTGTACTTTCTCACTCCCATTTTTACCATTCCCTTTGTCATTCTCCTTTTGTAATTCCCCTTGCCTAGAATATCATTCCTTCATGTTTCAACTTTCAAAATTTTACTCATTCTTCAAGTCCCACTTCAAATAATTCCATTTATCCCATTATCTATCTGTGTTAACTAGTAGCTTTTGCTAGCATGGGCTGGAGAGGGAGGGAGAGACACTCTTTGGGCATAGTTCCAAATTGTTCTTCAGAATGGTTGGATCTGTCCACAATTCCACCAATAATGTATTAGCAGAGAGACACAATTTAGAACTTGAAACAAAAAAAAATTAATTAAAAAAATTTTTAAAAATCTCAAATACCAAAGTTCCTTAAAAGTATCTCATTGGGCCTAGAAACTACTCATATATTGAGGTCTTGCAGACCTTTCTCTCTGAGCCCTGTGATCCTGCTGCATAGGGACAGCAATTATTCCTCCCATGGGGGATTTCAGAAAGGAAGATGGTGGGGGAAAAAGTTTTAAACATAGTTGGCTACAGAGTAGAGTGCTAGTTAGAAAGCTCTACCATGACACAGAAAGTAAAGAATACTTTTTCAGAACTCAGCAAGGGAAATGTTTTTTTATTTTTTTCACTTGAATTCAAACTCAGGATGGTTAGAGGCCAGAATTTTTTTTTGTTTGTTTTAGCTTTTTATTTTCAAAATAAATGCATAGTTTTTTAACATTTACTCTTGCAAAACATTGTGTTGCAAATTTTTTCTCCCCACCCCCTCTGCTAGACAGCAAGTATTCAATATATGTTAAACATGTACAATTCTATATGTTTCATAATTATCAGGCTACACAAGAAAAATCAGATCAAAAAGGCAAGAAAATGAGAAAGAAAACAAAAAGTAAGCAAACAACAAAAAAGGTGAAAATGCTATGTTGTGATCCATATTCAGTCCCCCTGGTCTTTTTAGAGGCTGATGGCTCTCTCCATTATAAGTCTATTGGAACTAGCCTGAATCACCTCATTATTAAAAAAGAAGAGGCCAGAGTTTTAACAAGTTGAACTTCAAATAATATGAAGTAATTAATCTATTACTAAAAGACTACTCTGTCTAATTCATGAAACATTTATTAATTACCTCCTGTGTGCCTTTTATCTAGTAAAATATTACTTACATTTTTATAGTACTTTAAGGATTACAAAGCACTTTATAAAGCCTTTTAAATTAAGTATTATTCCTCCATTTTACAGATGAGAGAATTGATGTTTCTCACAGTTATGTGAATTGCCTGTAGTCATTCATTCAGGAAATGTCAAATCCAATTACTTTAACCTTTGAGATTTGTGATTTTTCTACTGTTAGATGCAAATAATTTAGATTTTACCTACCTAATTTTCATTCATTCATTTAACATCTTGTGCCCAGATTTTAATTAAGTCTTCCATTTGTTTCTACATGTGTTTGTTTGAATTCTCTCTATGGGTAAAAATATAACTTGAGAGTAGGAAGAATTAAAATATCTAAGAGGAATTAGAACTTAAGAGATGAGAACAACTCTTCCCTTTGCCCTAACATATTGGAGAACTGTGAATCTTTAGTGTTTCTCTATCTTCTTTGACTACTTCTTTTTTCTGCAGTAAAACTCAAACTCTTTTGTTTATCATTCTACATCCTATTTATATGAACCACAGGAGACAGAAACACATGAGCCTGGAAAAATAATGTTCAGATTGGTTTGGTCATATTTATTTCATTTTTTCATTTATAAATGTACATATTACATAAATATTTATTCAACAAATATTTCTTGTGTTTCCTAAATGGCAGACACTATTCTCAGTGGCAAGACAAAAAAAGGAAAAGAAAAGAAAAGAAAGAAGCAATACATGTTCTCAAAACTTATAGAATATATACAGTTATTTCCAAAGATAGTCAACTAGAGAGACTGTTATAGGCTTCTTCTATAGCTGACTCCCTATGAGAAGAATGTGAAGATAAGAAAAATAAGTTCTGTCACCTGCTGTGAAGGCAAAAGAGTCAATTGATTGGCTATTAAAGATGATGGAGAAACAAGAGTAAAGAGTAAGTTTGGGAACTTGGATGACTGTGAGAAATTAGTGATTTAGAAGAAAAAGTTTAAGGAAAAGATAATGAGTTTTATTTTAAACATGTTGAGATGCCTACAAAGTATCTCGTAGGATATATCCAGTGAGCAATTATTGTGGGATTGGAATTCAGGAAAGACATTAGGATTGAATAGCTAGATTTAGGAGTTGTTTGCATATAGGTAAGAGTCTACTGAGACAAAATATAGATGCAAAAGAATGGGTCCAGAGATATGTCCAAACAAAGGGGATGAAAGAAAGGAGATAAACCTGCAAATAAATCTGAGGAGTGACCAAAGAGATAGGAAAATCTAGAGAGGGCAGTATCATGAAAACCACGGAAAAGAGAAAAAGGGAAGAGAAGGTAACAGTGTCAAATTCCACTGAGGAATCAAGTAGGATAGGTACTAAGGAAAAGTCACCAAATTTGGCAATTAAGTGATTATTGGTAATTATAGAGAAAGCATGAACCATGAAGATGGAAGCTAGAGGACAAGAAGTTGAGAAGTGAGTAGGAGGTAAGAAAGTAGAGATGAGTGTAGATAGCCTTTTTTAAGTTTGACTATGAAAGAATAGATATAGGAAGACGTTTTTAAGAAGGTAGGATCACATCAAATTCAATACAATCCAACAAGCATATAATAAACATCTACTGATTTTTGTTCAATTAAATCCAACTCTTCCTGATCGTGTGGATCACACTTTCCATGGTGGTTTGAAATGTCCTTCTTCAAGAGATTAAGGCAAACAGAGATTAAGTGACTTGCTTGGAGTCATAGCTAGTAATTGTTTTAAGATCAATTTGAAACTCAGGTCTTCCTGATAAAGCACAGTTCTCTATCCGCTGAGTCACCTATCTGCCTAGGTGCCTGAGCACCTAACTAAGTGCTAAGGATAAAAATAATAAAAAGTAAGACAGCTCCTTCCCTTAAAGAATTTATAAAGGAGGAGACAACTCACAAAAAGAGGAAGGAAAGGAAAAGGGGAGAGGGATGGTACAGGAATTGGGAGGGGGGAGTTCACTTGGTGTCCAAGCATGTTGTTCCATGAATTTGAAACCAGGGAGGGAAGCAGATGCAAAAGGGAATGAGCTGAGTCTAGAGTCTACTCTCTACAAAAGAAGGTATTGGAAGGAGTTTATTACTCTGCCCTTCAGCTACCCAATCCAAGGGAAAAGGAAGTTGTGGGAAGTGATTTCCTAAAGAAGACTTGATTTAGCAACATTGCAGTGAGTTTAGAGGAAGCTAGATGATACAGTGGTAGAATGCTGGATCCTGGAATCAGGAAGATCTCAGTTTAAATCAGATTTCAGACACTTATTAGCTATATGACCTATTACTTAATCTCTCTCTCTGTCTCTGTCTCTGTCTCTCTCTGTCTCTCTCTCTTTCTCTTTTTTTTTTTTTTTCCACTGAGGCAATATTTGTTAAGTGACTTTCCCAGGGTCACCACTTAATCTCTCTTTACCTTAGTTTCTTTATCTGTAAAATGGGGATACTAATAGCATGTAACTCCCAGGGTTATTATAAGAATTAAATACTGTAATAATTATAATATGCTTAGTATTAGCAAAGTGCCTAACATGCATTAGGGCTACATAAATATTATAAAATACATACATGAATACATGTATTCAGATATATATTATATGCATATATTTATAAAAAGAGAGACAGAGACAATCAAGAGTTTGAAATAAATTGCAGGTCAGAGCAAATGAGAGTTGGAGAAAATACAGGTGGAGAAATTGGAGTTTATTGAGAGTATTGGGAATAGTTTTAGGAAATAAGGAGAGATATGAGAGGATAGGATATAGGTATGGGAGTAGATTATAATATTTTTTCTTCAGTTTCCTCATCTGTGAAATGAGGCAGTTGGAATTGATAGTCTCTAAGGTTCTTTTCAGCTTTAACACTATAATCCTAATTATTAGAAACATCAATTTTTGAAAAGATGGATAAAATTGACAAGTTTAGTCTAAAAAAAGAAGAGAAAAATCAAATAATCAAAATCATTTATTAGGGGAAATCATAATGAATGAGAAAAAATAAAAATGTATGAGGAACTCATACATAGTTATATGTCAGAAACACTTATACATAGGTAAATACTTATAAAATAACCAACAATCATGGCATAATAGATCAAAGACCAATCTTGGAATATAAAGTTCAAGTCCTGGGTTTAAATCCTGCTTCTGACAAAAACTGGCTGTGGTAACCTCAGTAATTAATGTAATCTCTCATTGCCTCAAGCTACTCTCTAAAACTATAAATTATAGAACAGTGACTATTATATATTAGAAGAAAGAGTTTCCTCACTGAGACTTCTCTTAGCCAGTATAATTAGGGGGGTAGATTTTCCCTCCCTCTGGCAGCTCTCCTCAAATGGATAAAACAGAAAAAAAGATATACAGTTAACCAATGTCATAAAAAGAAATTAAACAACATGTTAAGTGCAATATAAAAAGTTCCATCCATATGCACCAATCATTCAAAGAAGAAGTGATCCCTATTCTATGTAAATTATTTTCCAAAATGGAGAAAAAAGACTAAATTAAATCCAAAAAAGGAAAAGTATAAACCAATATCATGATTGAATATTGATACAAAATATTTTAAACTACTGACAAACATGAATAAAATTAAGTATATATTCTATCCCACCAATCTTTTATTTTGATCAAGAAGGAGTTGATCAAGCAGGAATGCAGGGATATTTTAAAATGAGGAAAACAATGAGTATTCCCAGTCTCAGTATATGTTATCTTCCTTCTTGAACTTTATGTTTCAGTCAAATTGTTCTCTCTCTCATCCATTTCTCTCTCTCCCATTTCTGTATCTTTACGTGGGATATCTCCAATGATTGTAATTTATTGATTCCCTTTTTATTTTCCCCTCATAGATTTCTCCCTCTTGCTTTAAGACATAATTAAAATACTACAAAATATTTCCTGGTCTTCCTAATGCTCACTATTCTGTCTTCCAAACTATTTTGTGTTTAACTGCTGTGGAATTATTTGTATTTATTCTTTTTATGCTTATTTGTATGTACTTATAGATGAGTTTACGGTTTTTCCTATTAGGATGTAAGCTCCTTGAGAGAAGGGGTTGTTTGGGACAGCTTGGTGGTGAAGCAGAGCACCAGCCCTGAAGTCAGGAGGACCTGAATTCAAATCTGATCTCAGACACTTAACACTTAACACTTCCTGGCTGTGTGACCCTGGGTAAGACACTTAACCCCAATTGCCTCAGCAAAGAGAGAGAGAGAGAGAGAGAGAGAGAGAGAGAGAGAGAGAGAGAGAGGACTGTTTCATTTTTTGTGCTTATATCTCTGTGGCACATAGGGTCTGACACATGATAGATTCTTAATAAATATTTGTTGATTGATTAATGGTTGGAAAGAGGAGAAGAGGAGTAAGGTACAAAGTGCTTAAGGATGTTTAAAGAAAAGTAGATTATTTTTTTCTGTTTTTTAGTGAAAACTGGAGTAAAAAGTGGCCTTTTAAAGTGAAAAGCCTGGAAAAGATGCTGGATCAGGTCAAGGCTGGAACAGAAGTTGCAAAACATCTTAATTACCTACAAATCACTTGATCTTACCCTCTGTGGGTGTTTTCATGCAGACACAGACACAGCCAGGATGGGGGAAAAGAACAGAAAACTGAGAACTGTTTGAAGAGGTCATCTCAGGCACAAATCAGCATACATCCCATGTCATTGTGGGCAGCCAAAGCAATCCTGTGCCAAGAACAAACTGGATTTGCTTCCCCCCTATTTGTAGCCAAAGACAAAAAAAAATCCCCCACCAATATGATGCCCTGGGGGCAACAGAGATTGGCAGTGATCAGCCTACTCATCAAGTACTCTAGTCCAAAAATGGGCAGGGTTCCAATATTAGGGAGTCCAGGAAATGTTCTGAGAAACCAGAACCCAGTGAAGAAGCTGGTTTCCCAGGGCAAGAGGTAATGGTGGAAATCATCCAACCTCAATTTTTTGAGTCATTGTAGTTGGAAAATGCCTGGAACTTCTCTTGACAAAACACTAAGCCACCAGCTGAGCAACGGCTAAAGGAGCTTAATTCTGCTTTGTGGGGAGAAGCTGGCAGGGGAGCCTATTGGCTCCCTATATTGCCCTGTATCCTGAAATCCCATGCAGTCTCTATTGAAAGCAACACTGCCACTTCCATGTAGGTCCATACTCTCTTGTACTCTACCTTTCTGAGGACGACTTACAGAGGCTTAAGTAGGAAAGAGACACTGTCAGCTGTGGGGATCAGGAAAACTTCATGTAGAAGTTACCACTTGAGATGAGCTTTGAAGGAAACCAGGGATTCTGAGTCAGCAGTGAAGTGTGTGTGTATGTGCTAAGTGCTAAGGTGAAAAGAAATCTCACAGATGAGGGGCAAAGCCAATTTGAGTGAATTGCAGAGTACAAGAAAGGAATAATATGTAATAGGACAGGAAAGGTAGATTAGGGTCAAAGCATGAAGGGCTTTAAAAACTAAATGATGTAACTATGACGATGAGAGAACAAAAGCAGAAGACATCACTAAAACCTTATTTAAAAAAGAAAAGAGAGAAAGGTGGCTATGGGAATTTTTTTAAAATGGGCTAAGAAAATATTCAAGAATAGGATTTGAATTTCTATAGTAGGGTTTTCAATACGGGGTTATTTTGAGGAAAGTATTTGTAAATCTTAAAGTGATCTATACCAAGGTAAATAATGATCAGTGAAGAAAATAATAGAAGGGTTATAGTGGTGGTAAGATACCAGAGATCACCCAATCAGATGGAAGAAACGGAAGATGAGTTCCAAAAGTAAATCATAAAGCCAATAGATAGACAAATAAAGTATAGATGGACATAACAAATATTTAAGCATCTTCTAGAGCTTTTCTGCAGATAAAATCTTGATTTTGGAAGGTTGATTTAAAATAGAACATAGAATAGAGACTAAAGTAGAATAGGATGCTCAAGAAGAAAAATTCTAAAGATTCACACAAAAATAATTCTGATGAGAAAGGAGAAACTATTTAATGAGAAATATGGATGAACCAGGAACTTATTGACCAATTTAGTTTTTTAAGAAGATATATTTAAGAAGATATATAGAAGCTTGAAGCAAGAGCAGGTAATAAAGTGAATTAGAAAAACAGTGGCATAGTTTGGTGAGAATAATATCAGGAATACTATATCTCAGAACCAGCTAAGGTTGGTGATCAATGTAAAGGGAAACTAAAAGGGATTTTTGAAAAAAAAAACTATATTTCAATCAGAACAAGGACAGGAATCAGGAAAGCTTTGGAGACACTTGTAATTATGTAGAGGCCTAGACTTGGGCAGTTAAATTGTGTCCAGGAACTCTTGAGTTGGGATATATCTATTTGTTGGTCATCAGGGAATTGGTACCTGATAGATGCTATATGCATAGCAGCTTGTGTGATAATTGTTTTGCAATACGTTGATTATGTTCCTTTTATGCCTTTCATCATGAATAAAGACTATACAGTTTAAAAAAAAAAGCTGAACTGACACATATTTGATCCTAGAGGCAATGGGAAAATCATTGGAATTTATTAAATAGGGGGATGATATTAGGGGCATGACATTGTCAGATGTAAATTTCAGGAAAAATCATTTTGGTGGAGAATGAATTGAAAAAGGAAGACACGAGGTGTGAAGAACAATTAAGATATTACTGCAAAAGTATAAAAAGTGATGAGAGACTGAAATAGGAAGAAATTTCTATGAATATAGAGAAAGAGACACACCACAAAAATATTACAGAGGTAGAACTCTGATTGGATGGAGGGAGTTGAGTTGAATGAAAGTGGGAAGTCAAAGGTAACACCAAGGCTTTGAATCTGGATGACTAGAAAACCTGTGGGTATTTTGAAAAGTAATAGAGAAGTTTAGGAAGAGGTTGATTTTGTGGAGAGAGAGAGAAAGTGAATTTAATTTTGGAAATGTTAAATTTGAGGTACCTATAGAACATCCAGTTTGAAATATCCAAAAGGGAGTTGAAGATACATGACTAGGATCCAAGGGAAAAACTAGGGCTAAATTTACAGTTCTGAGAGTCATAGAGAGAGATGATAATTAAATGTATAGGAACTGCAAGGGAGAGAGAGCCCATGATTGAGCCTTTATATGTCTCTCTATATTCACCTAGATACCATCTTACTTCAGGCGCTTATCCCATTTTGTCTATACTGTTGCAGTAATATCTTAATTATTCTTCCTATCTCAAGTATTTTCTTTCTTCAATTCATTCTTCATCAAAGGGATTTTTTTCCTGAAATGTACATCTGACAATGGCATCCTGCTATGTAATAAATTATAATTATACATGTATGTGTGTATATATACATATTTATATGAATGCACACTTTTAAAATTATTTTTATGTGTGTATATTCACAGTAAGGTGCATGATATTAGTGAAGAAATAGAAAAGGAGATTGAGAAAAAGCCAGAAGGAGAGTTAGACAATGAAGAGAAAGGAGTGTTAGAAATAGTCAGAGAAGAGAGTATCAAGGAGAAGAGAATGTTCTCTAGTGTCAAATGCCACAGAAACAATTCTTAAGAAAGAAGGAAATTGAGAAAAACCCCATCAAATTTGGTACTTATGAGACCATTAGTAATTTTGGAGAAAATGGTTTCAGCTGAGTGATGATGCTTTGAAGTCAGATTGCAAAGAGTTTAAGAGAGAAAGGAGAAAGTGAAGGAGATTGAGATAAATTCTAGATTTTTTCCATTTGATTGTTAAAAGGAGAAATATGTGTGATAACTTGAGGGGATGGTAGGTTCTAGTGAGGAATTTTTTCAGGATGGGGGAAAATGTATTTGTAGGCAGCAAGAAAAAAACCAGTAAATAGGAAGATATGGAAGACTAGAGAGAGAGGTGATGATTATTATGGCAGTCTACTGGAAAAGATGGAAGGGGATAGGATTGAAAATATATTTATAGATCCTGGCCTGAAAAAAAGAGCCAACTCTTCATGATCAAAAGCTGGAATAAAGCAGTAGAAATGGGATGATGTCAAGAATTTTATGATAAGAGGAAAAAAAGAAGCAGCTCAAATTTCATCTCAGTTAAGTCTGAGGGGATGCTGGGCATAATAGGTCAAATGATTTGGTTACTGTTACTTCTGATTACTCCAAATGGAACTAGTAACCATTCTGCTATTGATTTTAATAATTCTAATAATGATTCTAATTGGTCCAGAAGTAGGAACTGGGTTTGGAGCCCTCTCTTTGGCAGTTGTTGCTTCTGATTTCAATTTGCTTATTGCTTTCATCACTAAACGGTAGCATTTTCAGGCTTGTGGAAATGTGTGTGGGTATGAGTGAGTGGGTGTTTTTGTGTGTGTTGGGGGAAGGGAAAGAATGTGACTGGAGTACTATCTCCTGTACTTCTGGCCTAGTAGTTTTAAGGAATGTTTGGTGATCCCCAGCACAAGGTACCAGACTAGCTCATGGGAGCAGTTTCAGGTTGAGCTGGGGCCAGAAAGAAGCTGTGATATGATCACGTTTTCTCCTGTTGGCTGCTGGCTGCTCATTTCTTACATATTTTGAAATTTTAATGAATAAGAATTTGATTTGCACAGGCACCATGTGGCTACTTTAATTAAGCAAAGGGTATCACTTTAGCAGCATAATAAGTAGTATATAATTGGCCATGCATTAGAGCTACTTAACACATGCACTGAGTGACTACACATGTACATGTATACATATTTATGTGTACATAAGTGTGCATAAACACACACACACACACACACACACCTGCATCCTCTAAGGAGACATACATACCTTTATTAGTTTGTTCCAGCATGATGCAACCTGTTGCATGGAAAGAATCGGTTAATATCTTGATTGCCCTCTAAGAGACAAGAATCTATGTTGGCATTGTCCCAGGATTCTTGAGCTTATATCCTGGAAAACAGAGAGAGTATAGAGAGGAAGGAAAAGTGAACAGCTGTAATACAGTGTACCTAGAGAAACCCATTTTCTATTGATTAAATAAGTCAAATTGGTAGCCACAGAAGCAGCAAAATTGAACAGAAAGGTACATGGAAAGTTATAGACAGGTTCTAAACTCCTGGGCTTTGTTGCTAGGTGTTTTCCCAGGGCAGGAGCATGGGAATCCAGGAGGGAGAAGAAGACTAAAAATAATAGATGGGGAGGGTAAGCTTAGCATAAGCATGTGATGGAAAACCAGTGGCACTGGGATTTGGAGAATCACCAGGAAGGTTGGTAAGCTGCTAGACAGGCTGGTGAGATGCTGCCAGGCAGACAGGTGCGTTTTCAGAGTCCTGTTTCAGTGAATTGACTGAGTCCAGGTTCTGGTGCCTGCTCTTTCTGAGAATAACTGGTGCTGAGTGGGGCTATTCCTGGATCCCCCTCTTGAGAGAAAGACAAATGTGTCAGGTACAGCAGCAGGGGTACCTTTGCACAGTGGGATCTCCAGAACATATCAAGGAGATGACACTCCTAATATCCAGCCCTCCTCCCCTCAGAACTCTCTGTCATCTCCTTCAAACAGAAGAACCAGAGTTTTCTGCTCCCTGTGGAGACTTCTTATCCCTTTCTAAATGTTCCATGAATCTGTTCTTGACAGAATCGTGGAGAAAAGGGACCATTAGATCTGCAGGATGTGGGTGAGGTACCGTCTATTCCCATCAGTTTGCACTTCAGTGAATGGTTTTATGATATGACTCTCAGGGAAAATGATCTCCATTTATACTAGAGAGCTCAACCAGAGCAAGGGGATTAGGAAGATCTGAGTATATATTCTGTTCCCTTCAGATTTTAGAATGACCAGATGCATGTTTGTTCATGGGATTAGAGGTTTAGAGATAGAAGGAACTTTATCAATCCCTAATTTTAAAGTGGTTAAATCACTTGGGCAAGCTCATGTAGGTAGTAAGCATAAGAAGCAGAATCTTAAATCAAGTGTTATGACCTCAAATCCAGCATTCTTTCCAGATTATTGGATTCAGATAGTGTGGATTCAGAGAGATAAGAACAGGAGACAACTTAGACTTAAGTTCATATACTCTGAACCCTCTGAAGAATATGTATTTTTGTATACTCCTCATTACCATAGAAATATAAATCCCACTCCACAAGCTGAGTCCCAGTGGCATTTGTTTCAGCATTCATTAATTTGTAAAAATGTTTATTGAATGCATATTTTGTGCCCAGCACAGTGTTAACTTGTGGTGAGATTGGGGGGGTATATGGGAGGTGAGGGGAATGTGTTACAAAGATTTAGAACACATCCTACTGCCTCTTGAAACCTTCTGTTAGGGAAACAAGACTCACATATCAAAAATAGCTTGATAATACATAAATGTGCATGGAATAAGTGCCAAGTGAGTGGTCAGTCAAAGGCCTTTAGTGAACTGAGTTCAAATAGTCTTGCCCTTTGTATGTGCGAGATATTGAGCTAGGTACTCTGGGAGGGAGGAGGATATGAAAGTGAATAAGATGAATTCCTGTCCTCATAGAACTTACAATATGGTTACATCTAATAGAATAAGATATACCTACAAATAAACTAGTTCCAAGTGTACTTATAATATGCTATGAGAAGTCAAAGCAGGAAGGTTCATTTAGTTATGAGTCAGAAAAACCTATAGGAAGGAGAGTTAGAGCTGGGCATTGGGTGGGAACTGATCTTCATGGTGGATGGGGAATGTTTGAGGGTAATTCATTCCTAAGGAAAGAAGTAAACAAGCAAAACAAGTAACATGTCCTTGGGGAACAGTGAGTACACTAATTTGGTTAGAGCCTTGAGCCCTCTTGCTCTTCCCCAACAATTAAGCTCCTCCTAATGATATTGGTACCTCTCCCCCTACTCTATCATAAAGGTGGATGAGAGCTCAGATCATGTCTCCATGGTACCTTGTTCTATGCTATCTATATATTTACACATTTCCATAAAAGACATGTTGTGAAAGAAAACATCAATCTCAACCCCCCCAAAAAAAAAAACCTTTAAGAAAAATAAAGTTTAAAAAGGTACCCTTCAATCAGTTCTTTCTCTGGGTTTAGATAACATTTTTCATCATAAATCTTTCAGAATAGTCTTGGATCCCTGCATGGCTGAAAATATCAAAGTCATTCACAGCTGATCATCCCACAACATTACTTCTGCTTTATATATAGTACATTTCACTTTGCTTGAGTTCATGGAAGACTTTCCAGGATTTTCTAGAAAGGTAATTTGGGATCAGATCGTGGAAAACATGAACTGAATTTTTAAATCATTAAAGATCCCTTGTTGAAAGATACAAATACCTTTCCTCAAAAAAACTTATACTCTTCCTAGGATCTTACTAGGTTAGTCTGGAATTACTGCAAAATTTTCCAAAGAATAATGGATACTTCCTTTACCCCTGGAGACCTCAACTCCTGAGCACCCAAGAGTAGCAATGCAATTTCCCTTTAAGACCTCCCTATTAACAATTCAGAAGTGATGACCCTCATAGGGTTCCTGAAAGTATTCAAATTTGATCAATCAACATTGATTAAGTATCTACTATGTACCAGGGATTATTGTCCCCTGCTCTTCCTTTGCTGGACTGGAGAAACCTGCATGATGGTCTTCTAGAAATAAGGGCTATATCAAATATCTTAGGCAGGGTGCCAAGGAACTGAGCTAAGTGGTGGAAATCTCAGAGTGTTCTGAAACCCACCGAGGCATGCAGTTTTGCAAGGGAAAGATGAGTGCTATGGCATCACGTTTCTGATTAGATGCCATTTCTGGCCCTAACCCAGAGTTTCACTCTTCCTGGAGCAGATCACACCTTTATTGATATCCACAGGCCATCGGTGCCTGATGTCCAAAGGGATCAAAAACCGTCATAAGATGAGCAACTCTGCTGTGTTTCTCTGAGGAAGAGTAAATGTTTTAAAGTTTAGCTCAAATAACAAATTTTTCCTGATTCTCCAAGTCAAAATGATTCTTCCTTGCATCTCACACATCGCCAGTACTTTCCGTTTTGTATTAGACTTATCTGTGTGTGAATCTTATCTTTCCCCCGTTGTAGTGTCTACACTGGCAGAAAGTATGTCTTTATAACTCCTCAAGAGCCAAGCACAGAGCTACAAATAAAATAGGCCCTGGAATGTTCGTCCAATTGGATTGCACAGCAGTCTGAGAGGTCGGCATCACACCGTGAGCAGGAAACTCTCTTTTTTGGGTTCGGTTCTTTCTATTTCCAAACCTCAAGCCTAGGGTCCAGGGAGGAGCAGGAAGATATTCTGCTTTTTCCTATTATACAAATAAAGTCATGATCCCAGGGCAGTCCTCAGCAGAAACAGCAGGTACCCAGGACCTCACTCTGATCTCTGCCCCAGTGCTTCTGTCTTTGCAGGCTCTTTATACTGACATTGCCTGGGGGAACTTTACCTTCTGCTACTTTCTGTAATGTTTTCTCTATATAAATGTCATAGCCTGTAAACAAGCACACAGCAGGAGGATGCCCTAGATGGGAGAAGAAAGTGAATTGGTTCCTCTATGAGCAAGATTATATGATTGGTTCCCTATTGACTAGGTTTACTTGATTGGCTCTCCAATTGTCAATAAAGGATAATGAATTCTTTTCTTTTAGGCGTTGCCTACTACTACTAGTTCCCTGGCAGAGAGATCTCAACTGGCAGAGCTCTTGGCTTATATGCTGCCCCTAGCCACAGATATTGAACCCCCAGGCCAAGATCTGTCTAGACAGGCCATGAACTTGCAATCTAAAAGGAAAAATCACACTGGCACAGAAATAACCAAAACATGAAATTGAATATGCTAAGTATATAGGAAAGGTCCAAAATACAACGAGAGATCCCAGGAGGAGAAATTGTGTTCAGCAAGCAGGGAAGGAGGCATGAAGAAAGACTTAATGGAGAGGGGGCCCCCAGAAGGAGTGAAAGCTTCAGGGTCAGGAGCTGTCTATCAGTTCTCTAGTGAGGATCTAAAATGTCTTTTGAACTAATTGCCTTTTGACTTGCAGGTCTGTTCTTCAAAGAAAGGAGAAGAAAGTGAGCCTGAAATTCCCAGGTGCTTTCTCTACATCCTTCCTCTCTTTTCTTCCTTTACCTGGGAAAAGGATTGTATTTACCTCTTATTTAAATTTTTGGAAACAGAGAGGCTTTTTGCACTGACCAAAGTTCTCATGTTGTTGATTCAGTCCTCTGCAACCTCAAAGGAATGCTAGAAGTCAGAATGGATGCATTTCCTCCCATGGAAATGTAAAAATTGTAAAATATAAGAGTTTATGAGATTGTTGCAGAAGGGAAGAAGAGAAAAAGATAAGAATGTTTGTTATTGTTCAGTCGTTTTTTCAGTCATTCTTTTTGACCCCATTTGAGTTTTTCTTGGCAAAAATACTGGAATGATTTGCCATTTCCTTCTCCAGTTCATTTTACAGGTGGAGAAACTGAGGCAAACAGGGTTAAGTGACTTGCTCAGGGTCACATAGCTACTAGCTATCTAAGGCGAGTTTTGAACTCAGTTCTTTCTGACTCCAGGTCTTGTGCTCTATCCGCTGAGCAAAATCTGCCAGATACACTTGAAATGAATGTATTTCAGAATGAGAGAAAAACCTTTGACAAAGATTAACTTTGCAAGCTTAATTTTCAGTTTGTTACTGCTTTCCAGAAAAATAGTAGTTCTAGTTAATTTTTACATGAGATTTTGAGATTGTTTAACCTAGAGAAGAACATAAAGAAGGATTGTATTTTCTCCTTCCTATGGTACGTCAATGACTCCAATATAGCAACATCAATTTGTAACAGAAAATGACACCTTCCTTGTGCTTTTTGACGAAGGAAGACGAGATATTTGGGGTACATTTATTTATAAGAACTTCCTTCTTTTTTCTCAGTATGTCTAACAAACATTTATTGAACACCTACTGTTCATATAGCACTAAGTTATGCACCTACTGTGAGCATGATACTGGACTATGCACCTGGAACACCTACCATCAGCATGGCATTGGATTGTGCACCTGGAACACCTACTATGTATATAGCACTAGGTTGTGCACCTAGAACACCAACTGTGAGCATGACATTGGGCTGTGCACCTGGAACCCTTAATGTGAGCATGGCATTGGATTGTGCACCTGGAACCCCTACCATGAACATGGCACTGGATTGTGCACCTAGAACACCTATTGTGAGCATGGCACTGGGCTATACATCAGGCATACACATATGAATTGACCCTGCCCTCAAGTAGCTTACAGTTTGGTTGGAAAAGTAAATCATATTTATCCAAATTAGTAATCATAATTGGAAATTAGAATGTGTCAAATCCAGAGGAGAAATAAAGATTACCACAAGGAACCCAAAGAGGGAGACATCATTTGCCTCTAGAATGTATTTATGGTCCCCTAAATATTGTAGGGAAAGCTAGGTAGTGTAGTGAGTGGACAGTCCTAGCCCAGGAGTCTGGAAGACAAGTTCAAATCCAATTAGGACACTTAATAGCTGCGTGCCTCAGTTTCCTCCTATGTAAAATGAACTGGAGAAAGGATTAGCAAACTATTACAGTAACTCTGCCAAGAAAACCCCAAATAGTATCACAAAGAGTTGGAGGTGACTGAAATGAGTGAACAACAACAGTAAATATCATAGGGTTCACTTAGATGATAACAGATAAGCCTTAGCATGAAAATTGGAAACAAAAACTTTCTTAGTTTTCATTTCTCTCGTAAGATGGTCTCTTTAGGGACCCATAGATTTGGCCAGTAACAGTGAGAAAAGACCTTAGAAGTTACTCTGTCTAAACCCTTTTATGAGGCAACTAAGGTTAGGAGAGGAGAAATGAATTAGCTCTCATCACACAGATACAAAAGAGATGCTAAGTTGTCTGACTGTAAGCCCCAATGCTCTTTTCATTATACTGTGTTGGATAATTGCCCAATGTATGCTTCATTTTTGCCTTGAAAGCTCCATCCCTACATATGACTGATGCAGGGAGAGAAGGGCAGTTGAGGATGGGGAACCATGATCTTTCCCTCCCCCTCTTCTGGGTTTGGCTCGGGCCTCAGTAGGGCTGATTAAGCATTATGACCACTTTTTCCCCCAGACCAACCCACATATCCCTGGATCACTGCACACTAATCCAGGGCCTAGCTGATAGTTCTACTGGAGGCCATGCCTGCAGGCCAGATGGATATGGTCAGCAAGCAGGCAGAAGGGAATTTAACTCTACTGCATGCTTCCTTCCTCCCACTCTCAGTCTCTCGTCCCCAACCCAACTCTGAAGGTTTGACGGCACACAGACACTCCCTGAAATCATATTGTTTGGGAGCCTGGGAGCTTGACTCAAACTGACACTGAGACAGAAAGGAAGACAGAGATGGAGGAAGAGAGCATAGCCCGAAAGGGAGAGACAGAGAGCAGCCAGCCAGGAGAGAGATGAAAAATATCTGTCCTTTCAGGAGCAGCTGCTCTACCTCTCTCTGCCTAGGAAGAACCTGGATACACTTTTCAATTTTCCTCCTCTGAGGTCTGTCTAGGTAAATATCAATTCTGAGATACCCAAGTATGAGACAAAGCAAATTTGTAGCAAAATCCTTGGAGTGACAGTAAAATCACAGTGGCTGGGATATGTGATGCAGATGGATTCAGCATTAGATATTGTGTTTGTGATCTGCCTCAGAAAGAGACAATTGGTGTGACTTTTTTTCAGAGGGATCTAAATCTCTTCTAATTAATTTATTAGTTTTAATTACACACCCATAGTCATTTATTTGTTCATCTGAAAAATGAACACCCCCAGATTCAAAGAGAGATTCTTCTCCCCACCCTAACTTTTCAGATCCTCCCCCCTTTATCAGTGAAATGTTTAAATGACTTGTCAACACAGAAGGAATAATAATAATAATAAAGTGACATCTTATAAGAGGGGAAGAAAAGGGGTGGGGGTAGGGGAAGGAAAGAGAAACAAAGCTTGACAGGCAATTAAAACCTCAGTGAATGATCCTGCAGATTCATTATGGAGAGGAAGGTGCAGCTGCTCAATACCCCTCAAAACTGCACCAGAGCTTCAGTGGAAGGCAGCACCCCCCCAGTTCTCCATCATCTGGGTCTTTGTGAATTATAGATTGAGATTTGAGAGAAATTTTATTTTAATTTTTAAAGCGTTTTATTTTCAAAACATCTGCATGGATGGTTTTCAACATTCACCCTTGCAAAACCTTGTTTCAATTTTTTTTCTCCCTTTTTCCCCCCACTTCCTCCCCTAAATTGCAAGTAATCCAATATGTGTTAAACATTTGCAGTTCTTCTATACATATTTCCACAATTATCATGCTGCACAAGAAAAGTAAGATCAAAAAGTAAAAAAATGAAAAAGAAAATAAAATGCAAGCAAATAACAACAAAAAAGTGAAAATATTTTGTTGTGATCCACACTCCATCCCCACCATACTGACTCTGGGTACAGCTGGCTTTCTCTATCATAAGACCATTGGAACTGGCCTGAATCATCTCACTGTTGAAAAGAGCCACTACCCTCAGAATTGATCATCATATAATCTTGTTATTGTGAGATACAATGTTTTCTTGGTACTACTCGCTTCACTTAGCATCAGTCTGAGAGAAATTTTAGAGGCAATTTAATCCAGTAAGTTCATTTTACCAACAAAGAAATTGAGGCTCAAATAAGTGGCAGAGTCACAATTTGAATCCTGGGTCTTTTGATTTAAAATTCGAAGTTCATCTCATATCACTTTAGGCCCCACCATGGCATAGATTGGATTAGTTCTTAGAATTTTGTGACCTACACCTCTTTCTTTTGCATGAAAAGAGTTAGGAATGGGGGCAGAGAGATCTTAGGGGAACCTCCTGTTGCTATTTTGGAGCATAAGCTCTAAATCTAACAGGACTGAATGTGAGAGTTGCTCTTGAAGTTGAGGGGAAGCAAGAGTGTCCAGGGAATCAGGGCATGAGGTGGGAGGAAAGCAGAAAACACTGGGACAAAACCTTACTCTGTTGTCCAGCCTTAGAGCCCAAGCACCCCAGGAAAAGCTAGCCAGAGAGAGAAGGGGTGTGGTGGGGAGGGCCTGAAGTCAGTACAGATGGGGTTGAGTAATACAGAGCCCCTACAGTGATGAAAGAGATCCAGGTTTCCTACAACTCTCAGAGGTACCCTACCAAGAGAGAGCTGAGTAATAAGTAAGGGACAGTGTTAAAGGGAGAGCCTCAAGAGACCTGGAGAGAACTTCAAGTGACCCAAACAAAGGGTGAATATCAGGCTTTTACACACCATAGCTTTGAGGCCCACCTGGTTCCCCCACTGGAAGTCCCTGGGAAACCAGACTTCTCTCCCCAAAGTTCAGGTCAAGCATGACTGAGCTCTCTCCTTTGAGAATTGGGCAGTTGCCATGGTGACCACAGGGCACACAGGTGCATCAAACCCATTTATTATTCCCTGTGGTGATATGCATTTAATTTTTTTTCAGCAACACCCAGGACTGATAAGAAAATGTTTTGAAACTCAGTTTTTCAGGCTGATGCTATTGGTCATTTTGCCAATGTACTAAAAAGGCCTGTTTCCTCCTTTTATCCTCTCTGCTGATTTCACACCTACTGATGGATGAATCATTTGCTACACTACTACTGGGCTGGGGCTGGGAAGAGAGGAGACGTTTTTTTAAAAAATCATAAAATGGAGTGATTAGATTCCTATTTTTTTCATTGTATTCCTGTTCAGTGAAATGTCATGAAACCTAATGAGTCAAGCATTGTTCTAGGCCAAGCTTTCAATTCAAACTCTTCTGGTATCTTCTGGCAGCTCAATTCCTTATTTTCCAATGGTGGCCTCCGTATCTTGCAGCAGAGCTGGGAGAGCTGCCCTAATAAGGCTCCTCTTGGGTCAGCAAATTACTCGAATCTAGCCCTGCAGATGAGCGGTGATGTTGTTCAGTTGTGTCTAATTTTCTGTCATCCTATTTGAAGTTTTCCTGGTGTAGATCTTGGAGCAGTTTGCCGCTCCCTTCTCCGGCTCACTTTACACTTGAGGAAACTGAGGCTACCCCAGTGTCTACATTTAAATTTGAACTCAGGTCTTTTTGACTCCAAGCCCAATGCTCTATCCACTGTAGACCCAGTTTATATCTAGTTTGGTAATGAAAGTACAGAAAGTAGAATACAGAGATCTAGCCTTAGAATAAAAACTAGTGATCCCAACCTAGATTTCAGGGAGAGGGGAACCTTCATTTTCAGGAACTTCCGGAGAGTAGGCAGGCAGACTTCAAAGTAATTGTCAACACTGTCAGACTGGGATCTGCCATTTTGTAAAGGACACTTATTTTTTTCAGTGCATTTGAAGTTTGAATATCTGAGTTCAATTATCATCTGGCCATGTATAACCATTGTATGGCCATGGGCATGACCATCTGAAATGTGAGTCACATATTGATTCTTCATCTATTAAATGAAGTTAATAAAATCAGCATTATCTACCCCCTTCGGTGAAGGTAAACTGAGAGGACATGAGGCAACAGGTCTTTCTCAAAGTGCTCTATTATTTTTTACTGATATTATTGTTGGTGGTGGGCTTTTGGGAAGCTGAAGATTGCCCCTTCGATCTTAGTCAATATTTCAAGCATCTATAACTTCCTTACTTATATATTTTCCTTACTGACACTACTATTTCCACTTCTACAAATACAACTACTATTTCTATCACTATTACTTCTTCTGCTTCTACTACAACTACTACTATTATTTCTACTACTATAACTACTACT
>JAJPUD010006456.1:89599-129434 GCA_023553655.1 Myrmecobius fasciatus
TACTACAATAACTACTACAATAACTACTACTATTTATACTTCAACTACAACTACAACTACTATTTCTATCACTATTACTTTACTACTACTACTACTACTACTACTACTACTACTACTATTATGACTACTATAACTACTACCACTACCACCACCAAAAACCTTAGAGTGTTATGTAACTCCAAGGTTTGTAAAGAGGCAAGTAGGGGGTGTAGTGGAAGTAGTAGGATTAGGTAAGCACAGAAGTAGTAGTAGTAATAGTTTAGTAGTAGAAATAGTAGCATTAGTTGTAGCAGTGGTAGAAATAGTAATAGTAATTGTAGTAGTCATAGTAGTAGTAAAAGTCATCATCATAATAGTAGCAGTAGCAGTAGTAGTAGATAGTACTAGTTGTAATGGTAAAAAGGTACTCCAGACTTAGAGTCAGGAAGACCTAAATTCAAATCCAGCTCAGGTACCTACTTGTTGTAAGATCCTGGTCAAGTCTTTAACCCTGTTTCCTTTAATTTCCCCATCTATAAAATGATCTGGAGAAGGAAAGGGCAAACCATCCCAGTATCTTTGCCAAGAAAACCCCACATGGGGTCAAGAAAAGTCTAAGGATTAAACATGACTGAAGAACGACAACAAATTAAGGTCTGCAAAGGGCTTTCTATATGTTAACTCATTTGATCTACACAATAGCTCTGGGAGGTAGGTGCTATTATTACCTCCATTTTATAGTTGAGGAAATGGAGACACAGAGAGGTTAAGTTGTGAGGGTGAAATAAGAGAAAGGATATAAAGCAATCACAAACCTTAATGGACTATCTAAATGTCAGCTATTATTAATCTCAGCCTTTCCAGCTTAGTGGGCTCTGCTGGAGCTAACACTTTACTCACATCACCTTCAAAAACCTGGAATCAGACACTACCTGAATAGCAACATGCGGTATAAGAATAAGATTTTAGAGGAGGATGCTTCAGCACAGACCTGATCATGTCCCTATTCAATATACTCTAGTGACTTCCTATTGCCTCCAAGTTCAAATGCATAAGCCTCTCTTTAGCCTTTAAAACCCTTTATACACTGAACTTTTCTACCTTTCCAATCTCCTTACACTTTACTTTCTCCCATGCATCCTGGGAACCAGTGATAGGGGTCTTTGCTGTTTCTTACACACAAGATTCCACCACTGATTCCTTACATTTGCATTGTAAGTATTAGAGTTCTTCCCCTCCTCACAATTATCTTACAGCTTCCTTCAAGGCTCAGCCAGTTGACCATTTCTATAAGAAGCCTTTCCCAGGACCTTGAATAGTAATATTTTCCTTCTGAATTATCTTCAATTATTTACCCTGTATATATTTGTTTGTACATAGTAGTTTCTATGTTGTCTCCACCCCTTAGTATATGAGTTCTTTGATGAAATGGACTTTTTTTTTCTTCATCCTATTTCGCTCTTTATTTATTTTGCATTCCCCAGAAACTAGCACAATGCCTGACACATAGCCTAATAAATGCCTGTTGACTTAATTTGACCCTCTTCAATCACTAAAATTTTAAATTGAAAATATTTCTCATATGTATTGCATTGTTCCATCACTCACTAAGCAGAGGATGCTAAATCTAATTTGACTGTGCTATTGTCTAGTTCTGCCTGCTTTTTAGTTTTCTCTTTCCTTTGATGTCAGACTGTCAGCTGCTGTCTTTGGGTCTGTCTCTAACTGCCTCCCTAGCCTCCACTTATGTTGTTTTTAATCTGCCAGGGGAGAAACTAGATGCTCAAGCCTGTGAAGAATTGTATGTTGAATAAATCAATAAGGCTTTGAACAAAGGCCAAAGGGGGGAAAATGAGTGGCTTTACTGCAAGAGCTTTGGGACATCTCCTTTGGGCCTTCAGAAACCTTTTTTAAGCTTACATCTGGGATAGGGCTGTTATTTCAGGGGTTTGAGATTACTGGAAGCCTGACTTTTAAAAAAACCTGCTGTTATTATCAAGCTGAAGGTCACACGTAGGCTCTAGAGAAAAGAGGACTTTAGAGATAATCAAGTCCAACCCTCTCAAATTTACAGATGGAGAAGCTGAGGTCTTGGGAGGAGAAGTGATTTGCTCAGACACTGAGGTAGGAAAATTCAAGTCAGAATTCAAACTGAGGTCTTCTTGACTCTCAATCTGTCTGTTTCCCCAACAGAACATACACAAAAATGGAAGGCACAATGACCCTTCTTCAGATGATTTTCTTTAAAAAATCAGAGATCTTTGGGATTTTCTTGGATCAACTTTTTTTTCTTTTATTTATTTTAATCTTGTACAAAATGAGTAATATGGAAATGTTTTATGTGATTGCATATATATAACCTATATTTGATTGCTTAACATTTTGGGGGGGGGTGATAGGAGAGAGGGATAGAACTTAAAACTCAAAACTTAATTTTTAAAATTTAACTCAAAATTAAAAAAAATAAAAATTGTTTTAACATAATGGGGAAATATAAATATATTATTTACAATATTAATGTTTATATTTGTATTATATTAATATTCTGAATATTAAATAATTAAAATCTAAAGAACAAAATAAAAGATATAGGAAAGAAAAAAACAGAGGCTCTGCATTGGGGAACACTATATATATATATATATATATATATATATATACAAAGGACTGTATGGTGCTGCCTTCAGAGCAGGGGTTCTTTGCATGAATATTATGGACTTCCCAAGAGGCCTCTGAATAGCTTTTGGGAGATTCTTGATCTTGAATAAAAGAAAAAATACATCTTTATTTTAGTATCATGTAAAATAACATAAAGATTTTGCATTTAAAAGCATTATTTTTAGAAGAGGTTAATAGGCTTCCAAAGACCACCAAAGGGATCTGGGACACCAATAGAGATAAAGAACAACCATCTTAATCTATTCCACCAGAAGAGATAGGACAAACAGACTTTTTTCTTTCAGGGAATCTATAGATTAATACTTCTTAAAAGTTAGAGGTTTCCCAGAGTGGAATGGATCAGCTCAGGAGATGGTAAGTTCCCATTCTTTGTAGAAGCAAAGATCAGATCAATCACTTGTCAGGCTTGTGAAAGTGGGGAATCTTTTTGATTGGACTAGATGACCCCAATTCTGAAATTCTGCAACTCATGTAACAGGCAACACTGGGTAGTCTAGTGATTAGGAACCTGCTTCTGACATTTATTAGCTAAGTGACCATAGACAAGTCATTTAGAGCCACAGTTCCTCATCTATAAAATGGGGATAATAATGTGTTGTCAGGTGTCTTCAATGAGATAATATGTGTCAAGTACTTTGCAAATTATAAAGCTCCAATCATAGTTCACTAATGATTCATAGTTCACTCATTAAATTCACAGATCATGAACATAGCACTTTAAGGTTTATACAGTACTTATGATCTCATTTGCTTCTCACAACAACCTTGGGAGATACGTTCATTTTACAGAGCGAACAACTAAAGAACAGGGAGATAAAGTGAATTTCTTGAGTCACCTAGCAAGTTAAGTTCAAGCTCAGCTCTTCCTCATTCCAAGTCCAGAGCTCTACCCACTGTGCCACCTGGCTGCCTCTAATAACTGAACCACATAACTATTCTAACACGATCTCTAATCCAAAGTCATTTCTCCTCCCTCTTGATTCAACAAGTTCTGTACCCAAACCCAAATATTTTAGTGACTCATCCAGTAGTCTGGAAGTTGTTCCCCATGACCACTTGTTGAGATTATTAAAGAGGAAGCTTTTGTTCAGATACAGGGTAGACTTTATGGCTTATGAAATTCCTTTGGACTCTGAGATTCCATGATTCTGCTTATGTGTGGATAGGCAGAGTCATCAAGTTGTGCTTGCAAGCAGACAGAAAAGAGTGCCATGTGCAGAGGACTAAGCACTGGGGCTCCTGTAATACAGTCTGGTCTCTTATATTTGCTTCTTGAAACTCAACATATCGTTCTGGCTCTTAATGACAGATTTCTTCCAGGCTGTCCAGCTTTGAACCCTTCGATTGGGTTCTTTCCTTGTTAGTCCTCAGATCTAGGCAAAATTCCTGTTCCTGAAGCCTGAACTCCTCCTTAGCCATCTTGTCCTCCCATGAATTTGGTTCAGCACCTTTTTATCAACTTTTCCTCATTTTCTTTCTGTCTGCTTGAACAAAATCCCCTTAGCAGCCGTTCCCAGGTTTTAAGCCTTTTCTAGATAATTTGTTTCTGGGCAGTTAATGCACTCTCTCTGCCCCTGTAGCTAGTTCTTTGAGCTACAGCAAATCCTCTTGCTTTTTGAATCCTTTTCTCTAAAAGCTTCCTTTCTATTTTCTTGTGCCTGATGTTGAAGCCCAATCATCAGCCTGTGTACACATTTTCTGGACTTATTTTCAATTTATCATTCATCAGTTAGTTCTGATGTACATGTCTAAAACCCAAATTTACATGATGTTTTTTTTTCTTTAGATCTACACAAGAGTATATTTAGATATTATATTTTTCTTCATCCATGTTGAAAATTTTTGAATCTGCTTTCAGTTTAATCAAACGTGCACTTGTTTTGATTACATATCAGTGAGGTTAGGTTTTGCAGAGGTATTTCTTCATCTTGGAGATCCAGGATTGCATATCTGACCTGGACCAGGTCTGAGAAGGGAGAAGGGACAGATAGAGACTTCATCTCATGTGGCTTGAAATGTTTGCCTAAAGGCTTACAGCTTAAATGTGGGAACAATACACTTAAATATATACAAATATGTAATATGTATATAGATGGATAATTATTTCAATGTAATTGGTTTCTTTTGTAAGCCTATGTATTTTATTTTAAATGTGTAAACACTATTCTGAGAAGGGATTCATATGTTTCAGTAAACTGCACAGAGGTTCATAATACAAAATGATTAAGAATCACTGATTTAGTGGATCCCAGGGATTTTAATAAATTTCAGAGTAAATTAAACTCAGAGAACTTTCAGAATATCTTTAATCTTTCTACTCTTTCATTCCTTGTTCTCCCCCCACTGGCCCCAAAATCAGGATATCCAATTGTTTTTAGTCATGTCCAGAATCTTCATGACCTCATTTGGGTTTTCTTGATAAAGATACTGGAGTGGTTTGCCATTTCTTTCTGCAGCTCATTTTATAGATGAGGAAACTGAGGCAAGTAGGGTGAAGGAACTTACCCAGGGTCACAAAACTAGTAAGTGTCTGAGGTCACATTTGACTGGTAGAAGAGAATTCCAAATTCCAGGCCTGGTGCTCTATTCACTTTGTCATCTAACTGCCCTCAGGAATCAGATAAACCTGAATTCAAATCTGACCTTAGACACTAACTAACTGTGCAACCCTGGGCAAGTGATGTAATCTCTGTTTGCCTCAGTTTCTTCAATTGCAAAATGAGGATAATAATAGCATCTACTTCCCAGAGTTGTTTTGAGGATCAAATATAAAGCACTTAGCACAGTCCCTGGCACATAATAGATGTTATATAAATGCTTATTCCTCTTCTTCCTTCACCAGGGAAAAAATGACAACAATAAAAGCTCAGTTGTCTTGGGCCAGGAAATGTTGTAATTTTAAATGTAAACTCTCAAAGGCTCTAGAATTGCTCTCAGATTTGTAGTGAGGATTTGAGACAAAAAGAAATGGAAAAAAAGAGAAAAGAAAAGAAAACTTTCATTTATTCAGACAAATTAGCGATGCTGAAGAATGTAGGACTGGATGATAATGGGGAATAAGGAAAATAAAGTTCACAGACCAGGAAAAAAATGAGGCAAATAGTGAAGCAGTCTCAGGAGATGGTTCATTAGAATTTCTCTTAAAAAAAAAAAAGAAAAGCTTTCCAGGAGAGAACTGGAAAGGGTTAAAGGCTCTCCTGTGGTTGATAAGACACATTTT
The DNA here is from genome assembly GCA_023553655.1 of Myrmecobius fasciatus. NCBI lineage: Eukaryota > Metazoa > Chordata > Mammalia > Dasyuromorphia > Myrmecobiidae > Myrmecobius > Myrmecobius fasciatus. Next base: position 95,478 of record JAJPUD010006456.1, read on the forward strand.
CAGTTCACTGGATCCCGGGAGGAGTGCAGATGCAGTCAGAGGAACTAAACCTCCCTCTTCCCAGTGCTGAGTGATCTGCTGCCTGCCTGCGTCAGATGGGGCTTCACTGGGCCCAGAGAGAGTTCTTCTGTAACCCAGGGAGAACCCAGCATTGCACCTCCAGTCTGGCCTCCACAGTTGAGTATCTTGGGACTGGTGGCCTGGGATGCATCAGACACTTAATTAGCACTATCTTCCATCTAAAAGGAGCCAGAGACATATAAATTGCTCCCTGAGGGGGAGGGAAGGAGGCAGAGAGAAAAGGAGGAAAAAATGAAGAAGATTACATCAGAAAAACAGTACCATGCAAACACTCAAAGGCTTCTCCCTTTATTCCCACTCACCTGTCCTCCCTCCCCTTCAACACCTGGCCAGAGTGTCAGAGACTGCTGACACTCCTGGGGTCCCTAGAGCAACACACCTGTGCTGAGGTCTCATTACCAGGGAGCAGGATGGGGACTGTGATGTCTCAGTGAAGCTTGAGTTGCCTTTTCCATGGTTAGTTTGGCGTCTAATGTCTCTGCTGTTTCCCATCATATAGTCTAAGAAATTTATTAGACATGTTGTGAGCTAAAAGTTATCAAACTGTGCATACCCTTTGACCCAGCAGTGTTTCTACTGGGCCTATATCCCAAAGAGATTTTAAAGGAGGGAAAGGGACCCACATGTGCAAGAATGTTTGTGGCAGCCCTTTTTGTAGTGGCAAGAAACTGGAAATTGAAAAGATGCCCATCAATTGGAGAATGGCTGAATAAATTATGGTATATGAATGTTATGGAATATTATTGTTCTGTAAGAAATGACCAAGAGGAGGATTTCAGAGAGAATTGGAGAGACTTGCATGATCTGATCCTGAGTGAAATCAGCAGAACCATGAGAACATTATACACAGCAACAAGACTATACAATGATCAATTTTGATGGACATGGTTCTCTTCAACAATGATGTGATTCAAACCAGTTGTTCTGCGATGAAGATAGTCATATACATCCAGAGAGAGGCCTGTGGGAACTGAGAGTGAACCACAACACAGCATTTTAACGCTTTCTGTGAATATTTCCATGCATTTTGTTTTCCTTCTTAGGTTGTTTTTTTCTTCTTCTCTTTCTAGATCTGATGTTTCTTGTGCAGTAAGATAACTGTATAGATATGTATACATGTATTTTATTTGTCATATAATTTATCCTATTTAGCATGTATTAGAGTACCTATCATCTAGGGGTGGGGGGTAAGGGGAAGGAGGGGAAAAGCTTGGAAAAAAAAGTTTTTGCAAAGGTCAATGTTGAAAGGTCACTCATATGTTTTGTAAATAAAAAGCTTTATATATAAAAAAAAAGACATGTTGTGAGCTGCAGGGTCCTTAGGAGAAAGTCTTTATGTCCAGCTTGCCCCTGGGTTAAAGATCAATGCAGTCCCATGGATAAGCCAGGCATGCAAAAGATACAGGAGGTCTGTTAAATGTGGGAGGAGGGATTCACTAAGTAAGCCCCCAGTAAATTGCCTTTAGGGACAACTTCAGGGGAAGGGAAAGCTTTGAAAGACCTTCATTTGTACATAAAGAAGTTCATACTCTTTACCCTGGTATTCAAAGCCTTTTGCATCTGACTTCACCCTACCTTTCCAGTCGTACCATATCCTTCCCTACTTTTCATATTTTATTCATATTTCATATTCAATTCTATCCATATTTTATTTTATATTCTATGTTTCAGCCAAATATATCTACTCACTATTCCCTAAACATGCTGTGTCCCACATGCTTACACCTCTGTGTTTCTGCTAATGATATCTTCCATGTTTGAAATGTATTTCCTCTTTTCCTCTTTTTCTCCATTTCCATTTTCACTTGGATTAGAGTGAATGAAATGTGGTAGTTTGGGGATTATGACTCTATATTTGGGCAAAAGGCCAGCCCTAAGATAGAAAGCATGGAAAGAGAAAAATAGAATGAGGAAAGAAGTTTTATGAGTGTGGAGATAATAAGGATAGTGAAGGGAAAAAAAAATCTAAGGAGTTTGGGAAGGATTTGATTTTGGAACTAAAATCATGAGCTTCAGTGAGCAGCTGGAACTAAAGATCCTGTTGGATAGTAAAAGGATTTAGAGAGTCAAGGCATTAGACGTAGGATTTAGAATTGGAAAAAACCTTAAAAGATACATCTAGCACAAAATTGTCACTGAAAGATAAGGAAATTGAGGTCCAGAGATGGCCTATACTAGAGGAGAGATTTAAATCCAGCTCCTTTGGTTCCAAATCCAGTATTTTTTCATCTTCTTTTTTGGACCTTACAGTTGCATTAGGCAAATTCCCAGTGAGGGAACTCTTTTTTTTGGATGTAGTTTTGTATCTGCTGTGTAATTTGTAATCTCAGAGAGTTTCCTGGTAGAAGTAAAGGTGAAGTCTCTTATTAATCACAGTTAACATTCATTAGAATCAGGACATGAAATTGGCCCTAGACACCAAGTCAGTCAGTCACAGAAGTGCTTACTCTGTGTCACATACTGTTTTAAGTGCAAAAATTGCAAAGAAAGGCATTGATGTCTGCCTCTAAGGAGCTCACATTCTAACAGGAAAGACATCATATGAACACCCATGTATAAATAAGATGTATGCAGAGGAGATAGAAGGTATCCAATAGGGAAGGCAAGAACAGTGGACTGAGAAAGGTGTCTTTCAGAAGATGGTTTTGGGGCTGAGTCTTGAAGAAAGCTATGGAAGCCAAGAGACAGAGGTATGTAGGGGAGAACATATGCCCAACCAGTGAAAAGGCACAGATCTTTCATTGCAAAAGACTACGCTACTCTGATAAAGACAATGATCCAAGACAATTCAAAAGGACCCATGATGGAAACCACCTCCTGAAAGAGAACTGACAAACTCTGAATGCAGATTAATGCATACTTTCAAAAACATTTTAAAATGTTTCTGGTTTTCTTTCCTTTTTATGCTTGTTTTCTTTTGCAACATTGCTAATATGGAAATTTGTTTTGCATGACTTCACATTACTAATTGATATTAAATTGCTTATCTTCTCAAAGAGGGGAGAGGGGCAGAGAGAGAGAGAAATTTTGGAAAAAATGTTTAAACTATTGTTAAAAATTTTATATGAAAAAAAATTTTATATATTACTCTGTGACCCTGGGTAAGTCACTTAATCCCAATTGCCTCAGCAAAAAGCAACATATATATATATATATATATATATATATATATATATATATATATATATGTAATTGGGAAATATTTCCTGAAATAAGGAAGATTATATTTTAAAGAAAAAAAGAAAAGGTCTATATCTTTTTTCAGCTTCATATCTTAAACAGCCATCCATCCGGGCCATCTCTGTATGTATTTTGGGGGGTGCTGTTTTACCCCATTAGATTGTAAACTCCTTGAGACCAGAGACTGTTTTTTTCTTAGTTGTATTCCTTGTGCTTAGCATAGTGCCTGCACATTATAGATACTTAATGAATGTTTATTGAATTGAATATTTGCTGCTTTGAAATTTCTAAATCACTGATAATAACTTTACATATTAGATTCAAGTCAATAAAGATTTATTAAATTCCTACTGTGTGTAGTTGCCAAGATAAATACAAAGTTAAAATAAAATGAAGGCCTTGACCTGGTAGAATTTTTAGTCTAGTAACCTAAGTTCATTTTTACAGGTAAAGAAGCAGACAGAAAAAATATCTTTAACTTAATTCTGACCAATAAGAAATAAATGCCTATCAAAGTTTTGGGAATCTTGGGAAGAAATGATGAAACTATCTCCCATGGCTGTGAAATTTCTAAGGCAAGCAATATATTAAAGGTAGAAAGAACACTGGACTTGAGTTAGGACATTTTTAGGTTGTAATTCTGCCTCAAACATACTAACCATGTGACCTTGAGGATAACACTTAATCTCTTAGCCTCTGTTTTATTAGGAACCTGTTAGGTGGTGCAGAGAACAGAGCACCAAGTCTGGAGTCAGGAAGACTCATCTCTCTGAGTTCAAATTTGACCTGAAACACATATTAGCTGATTTGTTATTGTTTTATCCTTCTTTCTTCAAAATGGCCATAACATTGGGGAGGTGATGTCATGACATACAAGTGAATTGGATTTAAATGAGGGAAGACTGTGCAAGGTCATCTGCTTCACTTTCCCCTTCAGAATCATCTGTGTCCAGTGACAAGATATAGATCAGGATGACTGGAGATGGACCTGACCAGCTGGCTAACTCTGTTTCCTCATGTGTAAAATGAGGAGATGGCAAACTATTCTAGTATCTTTACCAAAAAAAAAAAAAAAAAGCCCAAGTAGGTTCATGAAGAAAAAAAAACAACAACACTGAACAACTGTTTCCTTATCTGTAAAATGAGAATAATACTACCCTTAGTACTTATCTCACAGAGTTGTTGTGAAAATGAAACAAGGTCCTTAAAGTGCAATATAAATGTCCATTTAAATTAGTATTATCTTTAAATTGGTGATAAGTAAGGAGGGAATTAGCTGACATAGCTTGATGACTATTGTGGAGTTGGATTTGGAGCTCACAATCTAATGGAAGAGACAACATGCAAACCAAAATATACAAAGCAAATTGCATAAAGGATAAAGAGGAAATAATTGAGAGAGGAAAAGCACCAGAATTAACAGGGGTTAAGATAGGCATTCTATAGAAGATTGGATTTGAGCTGGGATTTTATCAGGTGGAATTTGAGAACATTCCAGGCATTACTATTGTATCCAGCTTTCTCTTATTTTTTTTTTTTTTTTGGGGGGGGGTCACTCTTAGATCCTATACCCCTCCTCCTTCCTCTGGCATGTGAAGATTTGTTTTGCTTAGTAGAAGTTCTTAAGCTGGGGTTCATGGATTTTTCTTCGTTAAATATGTTGATCACTATATTTCCAATATATTTGATTTCTTTTGTAATTCTATGTATTTTGTTGTACAAATAAATAAATAAAAACATTCTTTGAAGGGACCATAGATCTCATTAGACTGCCAAAGGAGTCCAAAAATGGTTAAGAACTTTTCAGTTAGACATTTTTTTTAGACTGGAAATCTAAACATGTCCATAGGACATAAATACTCCTTTATAGGATGGTGCCCTCATGGAAAATTCACTGGCTCTGGAGTCAGAGAAGGCAGAGTCAAATCCTACCTCCTTCATGTACTACTTGTGTGACTTTGTGCAAGCCATTTACCTTTCTTGGTAAAATGAAAGAGTTGGACTAGATGACCCCCCTCATCTTTTCTACTCTAAACTGATGATCTTAAAGCTGAGGTAATAGTTTTCTCAGATTGAACCTGCTCAAGTTGACAAGAGCAAAGAGTTCATGTGTTTTGCCATGTTTTGCCATGAAATGATCAGCATGTGTGCAAACCATATGCAAATTAGAACCTATTACTTTGTGTTTATAGCTCAAGCTTTTTGCATGTCAAAAAGCATGCAAACCTCTGTACTTTGCTGGCACTATCCTTTCTTCTTTCTAAGGCAGAACCAGAAATTTGAGCAAAGATTTTGGCCAAGGTGAATGCTGGGAGTCTGTCAACTTGAACAATTTTGGAATCTCATTAGTCTTAATGAATTAGTGCTTTGGAAAAAAGAGGAGATGTTAACGATAATAAGTGAGAACCAATCACCCTCATTTCTGCTCAAAGCCAGAGAAGACATTTTCTTTCATTTTTTCTAACTCATCCCTAGTCAGTGAGCACAAATATCTAACAAATGTTGCTCTCAAACCTTTTTGCCTTTTTTTTCCTCAGCCTATTCTCTAGTCTTTTTATACATTGAAGCATCAAGTGTTTTAATCACAATATTTTGTTCTTTCTTTTCTTCCTTCCTCTGTCCCATTTTTTCTCCCTCCCTTCTTACTCTGTCTCTCTCTCTTTCCCTCTCTTTCTTTCTTCTCTTCTTTGACAATTGGGGTTAATGGTTTGCTTAAGGTCATACAGCTACTGAGTATCTGAACTCAGATTTGAACACAGGTCCTCCTGAGTTGTGGACTGACAATATGGTATAGTGGAAGAAACTCTGGTCTGGCAATCAGAAAACCTGGCTTCACCTTGCTACTTTGCCATTCACTACTTAGGTGACTTTTAGAAAATCACTTTTTCTTTCCCAACATGTTTCCCAATATATAAAATGAAGAGATTGGACCACATGATTTCAAAGGTTCCTTCCAGGTCTAAAATCCTATAGTCCCAATGCTTGGGGTACCTAAATCAATTAGCCAATGCCCTTCCTCCCTTGACCAGTTTTACTCACCTCTCCCCAGATATCATCCAATCAAGTCAATGCAGCAGCTGAAGGGGTAGAGTTGACTCATCCATTATTGTTTGCAACATGAAAAAAAAATATTTCTCTGCAGTAAAACTGCGAGAGAGAGAGAGAGAGACAGACAGACAGACAGACAGACAGGGAGAGAGAGAGAGAGGGAGATCATCAGGGGTGGTATGTAGTGATACAGATTTGGGGAAGTAAAGGATTTCTGTACTATAAACTCATGTCCTTCTCAAAAACAGGCATTTTTGCTATAAGTAGGAAGGTGTCATTTTTGTGATGAAATGTAATTTTGCTGAGGGAATGATAGTGACAGAAGCAGGTAGAGAGAGATGTTCAAAGGAAAAAAGGGACAGAAGCATATCAACCATACACAAACACATACACACACATACATGCACACACACATATACAGAGACACATCCCCCCACAGAGAGCAAGAAATACAAGTATAGGAAAATAGAGAATTAGAGAAGCATCGGAGACTTAGACATTATCACCCCCATTTTCTTTTTCAAAAAACTCCCCTCCATTTTTATAAGATTGAGAATTTTCTCCTTAGATGTGAGTTATAGTCCCTCTACATCTTAGTATATAGCTTAATGAGCTCATTGGATCATAGTGGGAGAGGATCTTAGAGGTCACCTAGTCCAGTTTTCTTAATTTTCAGATAAAGAGACTAAGGCCCATAGAATTAAGGTGAATTGTCCGAGGTACTAAAGTTATTATTTGTGGCAGAGTGGGATTTGAACTCAGTTCTCCAATTTTAGTGCTCTTTCCCCAATATCATATCTTCTGCAGCCACAAAGTTCTATATGAAGACCAGTCTTAGTGCTGATCCTCTCCAAATTTAGCTAGACAGCTCTTCATTCTGCATCTACACTTACATCACTGGGTCCATTCTCAAAGTCTTCCAGACCTTGTAACTCTGCTATCATAGCCTGAGAACCTGTTGCCAGCATCACAATAATAACAGAGCATCAAAATAATACTCTAATGGAAGAATCCCCATCATATTGGCATGAGAATAGGATCTAAGAGGTAAGAGAGCTTGAAGTCAAGTAGCCCATAATAAGTGTCAGGACACAAATAATATAATAATATAATGTAATAATAAATAATAAATGCATAATGTGTCAGATCATCTAATAACCTTTACCCTTCCTATTAAGTTATAGAGGAGACTTTTTTGAGGCAAGAAAAACTGAGTGTCTCATCTTTATGAATTTTTTCAACTTAAGTTTTTTTGGCCTCAAACAAAACAAATAAAAGAAAAGGTATCCATTTGGAATTATCTCTCCTTCTCCTCCATTCTTTGTTTCATATTTCTGCTTTTGTTTTGCATATATAACTATTCACAAAATATTCCAGGCTTTCAGCCCTACTCTATAAATATAAGGAAATTCAGGCCTTCCTAGTTCTCTACCTAAGTTCTCCCACCAGCTCAGGAGTTCTTATCTACAGCATTCCTGGTTCTGGGCTTTTATATGGGAGCCATGGCTTCCTCTCTGTGACAGGCTACAATTTCTGTTTCTTTCTAAATTAGATTCTCTTGTATGAGGTAACATTGAACTTAATAAGAGATTAGAAGTAGAATATATAGAGGACTTGCTTTTGAATAAAAAAAGATCAGGGGGTTAAATCCTGCCTCTAACACAAACTAGCTATGTGATCCTTGGCAAGATATTAAGCCTTTCAGTGTCCCTAGGAAATTCTAAAACCAGAAGTTACAACCTAGTTCTAGATCTGGAGCAGGTAAAGTTTCGGTACCAGAAGTTCCTTATAATAATGGACAGCTAGGGGATTTAGTAGGTAGAGTGCCAGGTTTGGAATAAAGAAGATTCCTCATTCTAAATTCAAATCAGGTTTCAGCCACCTACTAGTTGTGTGATCCTGGACAAGTCATGTAGTCTTGTTTGCTTCAGTTTAAAATAACTGAACCACCAAAATAAAAATGAAAAACAACAAGCAGCTGCATGACCAATGATCCCATCCCTAAATCTATCCTTGATGACTAGTGAAGGGGAAAAGAATTTTCTTCTCTGTATGAAACAGAAGTTGTGTACTAGAAATTTAAGCTTGTAACTGAAAGCAAGTCAAATAAGAAACAGATTTCTGAGTAATCGAGAAACCTGATAGGATAAGTTTTATTGTTTCTAGGTTAATAAATACTATTAAATTTAGTTTAAAAAAACCCAAAAGATAGTTAAAAATTAGTGTTTGGGTGAAAATTGCCAGAGTTGGTCAGGTTGGAGGTGAGAGGGAATTCATAGTACAAGATGTAGTCATTTTGTTACTTAATATTTCTTTTTCAGGAAATGAAAAAGTCAAAGGGATTTTCTACTTGATTAGGAATCCTTGGAAGTTTAAGCTTGGGCTCAATCTCTCCTTTTCCAAACTGACCAACTCTGACCTCTCTAAAGGTCTGGAGTATAAAGAGATTATTCTCCACCAAGTGGGAGGGTCTTTGTCAAATGATCTTGAGCCCAGGATTGCAAAAGAACAAATAAGGACATTCTTCCTAAGCTAGTAGCCTAAACACAGTGGCTGATCAGGACATCCCGGGATGTACTCATTCCATGACCTAGGGCTCTAGTAAGGGGCTCTGGGTTTTCATAAATCCAGGTTCAGGAATATAAGGTTTTTCTCATTCTGGTTCTGCCTGTACTCTAAAATAGCTCTAAATAAGTCTATGAAATAAATAGATATGACTCATGTTGTACAACATTGTTTCCCTACAATATGAGGATCCTTATAAAAATGTACATGATATATAATACAGGCTTTGTATATGAAGTAGTTTATTTTGTCCACTCACAGGTCTGCCTTAACAAATATAGAACACATAAAACATCTTAAGTAACTCATTATACTCCAACATGAAGGTCATAAGATCATGGATTTAGAGCAGACATTGAATTCAACACTATCCCATCCTTCCCAGTCACAAGGCTTTACTACAAAGAGTTTACAACTGATTCTCTAAAAAGAATTATTTTTTCCTTAAGGACATTTTACTTTGAAAAAGCAGTATTATGGGTTAGCTTATAATGCCAGCAAAGAAATCCTGCTTGTGTTAGCTTTTGTGGACAGGCAAGCTCAGCATGGGAAACATGGTGGTTCTCTACTCAAATAGTATTGGGAGCAGCTCCTTCCTTCTTGCCTCTGAAGCTTAATTTCTCTTTCTTCCTTATTGCAGTAATAACTCCCTCAATACCTACTGGGTAGTTGTAATGGGGTTCCCTGTTTTAAAAACTGTTCTGGGTTAGAAACAAAATTGTGAATTGGCTCACTGAGCTAATTTGACTTCAAATGTGACCCATATTGGATCTGGGGCATCTAAGCTGTGATGTAGAATAGAATTTCAGCATTGCAGAATTGGAAAGAAACTCAGAGGCCAACTATTTGGACTCTAAACTGAATAAGAATCCCCTTTACAACATATCTGACAAATGTTCATCCATCCTTTGTTTGAAGACTTCCAGTGAGTGCAAAGTACTCTCTGAAACAATCCACACTACTTTTAATTATTAGGAAAAATTTTTTTTCATTTGTTTTTCTGACATTAAGCTTATTTGTCCCTTGACAAATTCCACCCATAACTTCTATAAAAATTTTAAGACCCTTCACCATTCCGATTGGCCTCCTCTGGAACCCTCTTATGTCCTTCCCTAAAATGAAATGTCTCAATCTGAATTCAATACTTCAGATGTGGTCTGATTAATTCAGTATATAGCAGTGCTATCCCTTTTCTAGTCCAAACACAACTAGAACTTGAATAGGGCAAACAGGCCTTTGCCTCAGGTGCTGGGAAGCAATCTCAATCTACTGTCATTGTGCATAAAAAGTTAGAACACCAAAACATTGTACTTCTGATTAGCAAACCAATTGTTTGATGTGGGCCAGGGAAGGTAAAAGCTATTGATATGAGTCAGTGGCTACTGGGAGCATGCTACAGGGAAAACAAAGTCTGATTTGGAGTCAGAAGACCTGAGTCAAGTTTGTGCCATTTAGCAGTTGTGTTACCTTACTGAGATTTTGATTTCTTTAATTTACAAAATGGAAATAATAATAACTATGCAAGATAAGCTGGTAGTAACTGGAAGGAATGAGGAAGCAGAATATTGGAAAAGCCTATGAATCAAGACAACAAAGAGAGGATAAAGAGAAAACATGATTCCTCAGAGTAGAATCCAGGAGAAAATTGGTAGAAATTTTAAGTCAAGGTGCCTACTCAAAATAGAGCCTAAAACCTTTTTGGATTCTCAGGCATCACGACTTTGGGCTTTCCTCAGAGTTTGCAAACTCTTAATTAAAAAAAAAACAAAACAACAAAAAACACCTCTCCCCTCAAGTCAAGAATTATCATATCTCAAGACTCAGAAATATCTCACTTCATTGATATTCTGACAGTATCAAGACATCTAGAGGAAGGTCTGTATGTAGCATTTCAAAAGGAACAGTATGGAAGATTGTTGAGAAGATTTGGATAAGAATTGCAGAGAATGAGTGAGCACTGAAGTATATTAATCTACAATCACCAGATTGTCGTGTTCCCAGATCTGTGTGATCACACCTCCATTAGAGAATCAGTAGTACATTTAAAATTGGAATTTAAAAAAATTTTTTTATTATTTTATTTATGAATTGTCTTTTTTATATTTAATTTATATTCAAGGTTAAAATTACAAAATAAGCTATTGCTAGTTCCCCATTTTTATTTTTATAGCATAGCAATAATTTGTAAAAGTTTTAAAAAAGCTTTCAGAAAATGTACAAATGATTCTGTTAGGGCATTCCCTCCCAAAAGTCCCTTGAATTTGTTTCATATGTATTATGTATGTTCTTTTTTTTAATCTCCCTAATAAAATATGAGCTTCTTGAGGACAGGACCTGTTTCATCTTTATCTTTGTGTTACTAGCACATAATGTGATGGCTAGCACATAGAAAATATTTAATAATTGTTTGTTGATTGAGTGAATGATTGAATAAATGCTTATATGATCTCAAAGAAAAGGAATTTAAGAAAATCTAGTAATTATAAAAACATTTTTAAAATGTGCTTTTCCTCAAATAATGTAACACCTAATAGAAGTAAATTTTATTATTTTAACAAGCTTTAAAACTACCATAAAAGAGAGGTTTTAATAATCCAAAGCAAGACTAGAAAATTACTATTAGTGCTCTTATGGCTTCTCCTAGGATAGTCTTATTCAAGATATATTGGAGAGAGATAAGGAACCAGTAGAAATATGTAACATGTGGTAACATATAACGGAGCCTTAACAAATGTTTAGTTTAACTAATTAATGCTTGATGAATCTTATCTCTAGAAAATGATGTTGTTGCTTGTCTTTCATTTTTTGAATTATATTTAAGTGAGGCAGAACTGCACAAAGTCATCAACCTCTCTTCCTGAGTCATCAAAATCCAGTGGCAAGACAATGTCAGGACTCTGACAGTGGCCTGGGATATAATGAATATCCTGGGCATCTCTGATGTCTGACCAAGCTCTAAGAATTCCACAGTGCCTGCTTCAGCTGCCTTCATGGTTGTTGGAGCAAGTGATTCTCATCCATCCATTCCACTGGAAAAAGTCTTCACATGCTTGGGTTATACATCCATTAACTCACCAACTAGTCTGAGACCTGTTGGTTACCCTCAACTTGAGTTAGCCCATCTATTGAGATTAGGTGTTACTGCTGCACATACTACAGTTTTTTGGAACCACAGTTGAGAGTTGGGTGAATCATGGGGACGTCAAATGTAGGTGAACAGCCCTGAAAAGGGTTTGGCAAGCCCTTACACCAAAGATCTTAATTTTCCTGAACATCTTATGTACTCCATTAAAGGCTTACTATGTGCCAGTCACTATATTAAGCACTGGGAATTCGAATACAATTAAATAAAATAATCCCTACCTTCATAAAAGGAAGAAGAAGAGGAAATGGTATCCCAGTAGGGAGAAGGCAGATGGCCCAGGAGTTGATAACAGGAGCTGTGGATAAAGATAGTCCATACCTAGTGCACAGGTGAATATCTCCTCAGACCTTCAGGGTCAAACCATGGGTTACTAATCTGCCACTACAACAACTCTGCAAAAGCTAAAGAAAAATAGGGCAAGAAAAAGAAATCAGCTGTATGAAATAGCTACTTAATTAGGCCATAATGTTAAGTGTGTAAATTTATAACACGTGATCCAATATTTTTGCTTAAAATAGGAATTAGTGTACATCTGTAATATCATAATTTAGGGCCATATAACTACCATCTAACTATTGTCTTTATTTTCTATATAAATTTTAACTTTTCAGTTTTAGAAAAACTTTTTTTTAGAGAAAAGCTTTTCAGGTCCTACAAATATTACTTTTTTAATCTTTGGTTTCATTTATATTGACTTTAACTGTCAGTGTTAGAAGTAGTTAGTGGGTAAGTACCAAAGTCCACAGGGATTAAGCCAGAATCATTGTCAAATCTTTCTAGTTATTCTCAAGATGGTGCCAAGAAAATGAGTTTCATTATAATTTCTCTGTGGAAATACCAGGAACCAAGTTATTATTAGCTTAAGGGTCCTTAATAAAAAGCTGTTAAAGTAAATATGCTAATTCTGGGTTAATGAATGTGCCAAGATTTAGGTATACAAGGACTTTTCCAATGGGATTAAAGAGAAGAAAAACTATGTACACTATAATATTGACAACATTTGCTTACTTAAATGCCTCATATCTTGAACTGCCTATTTGCCCTGTGTTACAACTATGTGTGTTCTTCTAGAATATTCTGTTATGGTCTGGGTCAACATATGCAACTCAATATTCAACCTGGTGCATTTTTATAAAACTTTTCATTGATGGAGAGGATTATGCTACATGTTTGTGTGAAGGGTGGAGTTGGAGAGAGTTTGCTTCTGGCTTCAAGAAGGCATATACAAACTGGCACCAATGTATCCTTGATTTTTAGATTGCTATACTAGAGATGTAGAGAATTTTCCTCTTGGATAAAAGAGAGGTCCTCTCTTGGTTGAGTTATCTTGCTTTCAGTTGTAGAGCTCATTCACTTTGTGTATTGCCTATTGTAATCTGTATAATCTCTATTTCTTTTTGTTATCAGTTTGGGCAAATGGGTTTATCTGCCACTTACTAGTTGTGATAGTTTCTTTATAATTAGCATTTAGGGGGAAAGTTGGAGACCTCCTTCTCCATTAAGGAACAGTGACCAGCAAAGTAGTATGAATAAAAACCATCTTTCCTAGACTAAAAATGTTAAATTCTAGTTCAATATCCTTTGTCTGAAGAGAATAGCAAGCTGGTTCACCAACTTCCTGTTCCCCATTGGAATCAGCCTCCCCTTAAAGGAGTATGTAAGATTCCAGAGACAACTATTCTTGCTTCCCTGAGAGCCTTATTTAGACAAATGCATGTGGACAGAGAGATAACTTAAATAGGCAACCACATACCCTATACCTTTAATGTTCAAATTATAAAACAGACACAGTGCTTTACAAAGGTAACATGCTGTATAAATGTTAGTTGTTATAATTATGACATGCATATATGATATATGTATATATGATACATAAACTTCATAAAACATGTAAATAAACTAGTGTCATATAACAATACTCTCTTGAATATGTAATTTTGAATTTTATTCCTAATTAGCTCATTTTTTTTAACCTTGGGGTCCTTTCTACAAATATTCAATTTGGTGAGTCATGGAATCTCATAGAGATTTTCTCATCTGTAAAATGAGGATAATATTTGTGCACGACTTACTTAAGGGTTATTGTCCTTTTTACTAATAAATCCTTTACTAATCTTAAAGCATTATATAATTCTGAATTGCATTGTTATAGAAGTTCTGATTAGAAGGCAACCTTTGCTTCTGAAGCAACCAAAAGAAAGCTAAAGAAAATAGCTTACCTTTGGACTGGAAAATGTTTTGTAAGAAGGGATGCAAAATGACAGAATAAGTTGAAGCTGAACATATAAGAATAAATGTTAAGGAAAACAAGGATTTTTAAAAAGCTACAATGGAGGCAAATTATTCAAGGAACATAAAAGCCTGATATGATATAAAGGAGATTACACTGCAAGATGGAGAGAAGATAGCAAACAGAAATATTATTTTGTTACTGTTCTTTTCTACCAAGAGAATAGCTTTGGAGTAGAAAGAATAGAACAAAAATGCTCAACAGGGAATTAAAAGTAAAGGTAAGTTAGGGGATGGTAAGAGAGCACTTTGTTGACTTAAAGAGTTCAAGTTACCAGGCTTGAACAAACTATATTCTAGAATACAGAAAGAACAAGTTGGGATAATTGTTATTCATCCTTGAAAAATCATGGAGAATATTAAAGATGCTGCTTGTTTGGAGAAAGGAAAATATTGTCAAGATTTTCAAGAAAGAGAAGAAATAGATATTTCACATTAAAGTAAACCAGGGAACTTCACTTTGATTCTGGATAAATTTCTAAAATATTTTACTAAAGGAATGGTTTGTGAACATTTAGAAAATGGTGATGACTAAGAGCTAGCATGACTTCATCAGGAACAGGTCAGACCATACTAACCCCGTTCCTTTTTTTTTTTTTGACGGGTTACCAGCTTGGTAGTCCAGGAAACAACAGAGATATAGTATATTGGGATTTCAGTAGGACATCTGATGAAGTATCTTGTGCTATTCTTTTGAACAAGTTGAAAAGATGTAGAATAGAAAAAAATTGTACAGTTAGGGGGAACCCAAAATGGGATGAATGATTATACTCTAATAGTAGTGATTAATGGATCAATGGAGACCTAGAGGGAGTCCTCTTGTGGAATGCTTCTATGTTCTATTCAATATTTTTATCAATGATTTGGATGATAGCATGGCATGTTTATTGGATTTGCAGATGACAGGAACCTAGGAGGGATAACTAACTCATTGGATGAGAGAATAAAGATTCACAAAATCCTGGCAGAACAGCATAATTGACTGACTCAGATAAGGTGAAACATAACAGAGAAAATGTAAAGTTCTACATATGTTTAAAACTAAAAATCAGTTGAAAGGGTACAGAATAGAGAGACATGGCAAAATTATAGTTAATGTGAGAAAGATCCAAGGCTTTTAGTGGACAGCAAGCTCAAGATATGTTAAAATGTTACATTTTTACTAGATCTGGGATGTAGACACTCCATCCACCTTGCAATTAAGCTCAATTCAACAACCATTTGTTAAATAGCTATTATATAACAGGTCCTATGTCAGGTGTGGGAAGGCAAAGACAAAAATGGAATCATTCACCATCCTCAGGAAACTTATATTCTAATGGGAGGGGGACTATGTGCACAGATATATGCACACATATATATATATACATATATGTGTATGTATACATATATGTGTTTATGTGTGTATAGACACAATTAGAAAGGATTCTTGAACTGGATGGAGGGGAGAGAAGGGAGTCAGAAAAAAGTATTGTTTTGCAGTTGGCACAGGCTAAACTTTGAAAAAAAATTAGGAATTCTAAGAAATAAGGTGAGGAGGGAGAACATTCCAGGTATGGGTGACAAGCTGTGCAAAAGCCTGGAGGCAAATAGAGAATAGCAAAATAGAGCAATTTAGTTGGCTGTAGAGTAGAGTAACGTTAGAATGAGGGAATGCATTAGAAATGTCAATTTGGCAACTGTGTGGATGATAGATTTCAGAGCAGGGGATAGGGGAAAAGGAGGTTTTTGCAAGTAGGGACACTATTTAGGAAGGTATTGAAGCTATCACAATGAGAAGTGATAAAGACTGGAACTAAACTATAAGAACAGAAAGAAAGATGTTTAGATGTTTTGGTGGTTGAATTGATAAGACTAAGAAAGTGATTGAATATGAGAGATAAAGAAGAAGGAAGAGTTGAAAACTATTATTCTTCAGATTGTGAATCTGGGTGAGAGGAAAGATGATGGGTCCCTTAACATTAAAAAAAAAGAAAATAGGAATAAGATTGAATTTAGAGGTAAAGAGAATTAATTTTCTTTTGATTATGTTGTTTGGGTTTTTTTTTTAATTTATGAGGCACACAGATGAAAATGTTGGACTAGAGTTTAGGAGAGAGATTAAGCTTATTTAGGAACATAGATTGGCAAGAAGAAGTTGATTAAACCTATGAGAAGGATAAAGCAGAAGGAATTACCACTCCAGAATAGAATGCATTGAGAGGTCTCTGAGGTTCCTTCCTTGTAATTCTGTAGAAAATAAGCTTGGACTATTAAAATTAACTGAGTCAGATCCTAGGAAAGGGGTCTGGGAAAATTAGAAAGAAGATTCTGAAAAGATCTGTTTATTGCTTTATACCTATACAGCTCATTCTTATGATTTAGGACCAGTGGCTCCTACAGTTCACAGATTTACTGGAGGGAACTCTAAAGATTATTAAGTCAAACATCCTCCTATTAGAGATGACAAAATTTAGACTTGGCAAAGGGAGATTATTTACTCAAGATCCCTTAGGTAATAAGTACCAAGATGAAGATTCAAGTCTAGGGCTCTTATTCCAAACCCAGGACTCTCCATTCACCATTCTTTTTTTTAATTGCTTGATTTCTAAGTAACTTGCAATCCAAAGCAAAATGTAACTGTGCTCTTGAATTTATTTATGTGCTACACTATATGTAATAGGAGGGGAGAAGAGTGACCCATGAAAGCAGGGAAAGTGAGTCACGATAGGGATATCAGGGATATCATCAGGCTAGACAGGAACCTAATCCCTCTCTCATTATACAGCAGCTAAGATCTAAAGAATAAAGCAACTCCTCTAAAATGTGAGGTAGAGAAAGGACTCAACTTCAGCTTTTCTGATTCCTAATCTAGTTAATTGCTAATTCCATTTTATGCCAAGATGATCACTGGAGGAGATATCTGTCCCTCTCTATCCCTCTCTGTTTCCCCCTCCATCTCCCTTTTTTCCTCTGCTCCATCTCTCTTCCTCTTCTCTCTTTATCTTCTCTCTGTCTCTTTTTGTCTTTCTCCTGTGTCTCTGTGCATCTTTGTCTATCCCCCCTTTCTCCACCCCTCCCCCTTTCTCCGCCCCTTCCCCTTTCTCCCCTTTTTCTTTATCAACCTTAGATAGTGGAAATGCAAATATAACCCACCAAAAAAGAATAGGGGACCTCCTAAAGTAGACTCTGGGAAAATGACACTTTAGATGGATGAATGTTTCGTTTCATTGTTGTATGTAGGGTCAAGTCATTAATCCATGATCCCTGAATACCTCCAGAAAGAGTAAACTATTTAAAAACGGATTACAATAAAAAATAATTTCTTCCTCGTTTTCCCTCCTCAGTTTAATTCTGACAGTAGCCAGGTTCATCTTTTATGCTGGGAGAAACAAAATGTTTTCTATATGTCAAGGTTTGTAATATAATCTAAGTTGACATCCTTTTCACCAACTCATATTGTATCTCCTCTCCCATTTGATATGTGGTCTTTGAAAACTGTTTGAAAAATCTTGCACTCTGTGGTCAGCCTGGCAATGAATGTTTCCTGACTTAGCTTGACTGGTCAGACATAAGGGGCCTCTACTGAAGCCTTTCCATATCAGTAGTCCCTGTCACAGTTATAGATATAAAATGCTCTATAAATATGAGATATCTTTCTATTTCTTCTCCACAGACATGCTCATGATGACAGTGTACCAGAAGCATAACTTTGTTTCTGTTGTTCAATCATTTCAGTCATGTCCAACTCATCATTTGGAATTTTTCTTGGCAAAGATACTGGAGCAGTTTGCTATTTCCTTCCCCAGGTTATTTTACAGATGAAGAAACTGAGGTAAATGGGGTTAGTTGACTTGCTCAGGATAAAGCTAATCATTGTCTGAGGTTAGATTTGAACTCAGGAAAAGGAGTTTTTCTTTTTCATACCTGCACCTCCTCACATAACTGGGATGGGATAATTAGGGTCTAAAGATTAGAAATAATTAAAACAATAAGCTAGAAAGGTTGCACAGTTAAAAAAATTATTATATCTATATGTTTACAATACTTGTCACACAGCTAGAGAATGTTAAGTGTCTGAGACAAGATTTGAACTCAGGTCCTCCTGACTTCAGGGCTGGTGCACTATCCACTGCGCCACCTAGCTGCCCCTGACTTCCTATACTAATTGCAAGTCACTGAACATCTTTATCCTTCAGTTTATCTGTAAAATGAGGTTTGACTTCTCTGCTTCTCAGATATTTTTCAGTTCTATATCTTTGATTCTATTAATTTATTTTCATACTTTTTCATTATTTTTATATTCTGAATTTTAAACTTGATGGCTTCTTTCCTGGTACTTGTTTTGTGTGTCAAAATTCCTTGTTACTGTTCTGGATACAAGTCACAAATAAAAGCAAAACAAAACAAAACAAAACAACAATAACAACAACAACAACAAAAAACCAATCATCCCATTGGGCACATATTCTTTCTTTCCTAGGCATTTCCTAAGTCCCAGGATCCAGCATGGTGTTGGGACATGGGAAAGGAGTAATTGACTCCTGATAAGGATGGAAGACCTAATTCATATCCTATTCTTCATTTTTGGCAGCCCAAAATGGTCACAAGGATCTAGATTTCCACCTCTTAGATCAGATAGAAGAAAGAGACAGTCACATATTATTGGTGTTAATAATAGGAAGGGAGATCTGAGATCCAGGCTTAGTTCTGATGCTGACTCAGTTTGTCCTACTATAAAATGGGAAGAATTCTCCTTTTAATCCCTCCCTCTATCCCCCACCTCTAGGATTGCTGGAAGCTAGAACTGACTCATAGTAGTATCAGTTTTCACATAACAATTCAGCAGTTGCTTCAACTACCATTATAAACAGGCATGTAACATTTTACTTCCTGCCTTTGTGACTTGCTCAGGGTGATCCTTATGCCAGGAATTCCCCTTCTCCTTCCCCCCTCCCCATACTTTGTCTCCTGAAACCCTACCCATTCTTAAAGTCATGCTCGATCTCTTTCAGAAAGCTATCCACTTCCCTTCCCAACAATCGTTATATAACATTCTCCCTTATGCTGTCATGTATAATTTTTATATTGTAGTTATTTTATATGTTATATTCACTATACTATTATAAACTGCATAAAGTTGGGCTTTAGAGGTGGAGGTAGGGAGAGGTATAACAGTGTATAAGTTCAAAAGGGGAGGAACAGTTGACACACCAAAAATCCAAAGAGCTCACAATGGGTCAGATCCTCTCCATTTTCAGACACTGGCATTTTGCTCCAATCTATCTTATATTTAGGGACTTGCTCAGAGCCCTGAAAGTGTAAGTGATTTGCTCAGGATCACATGGCCAGTATATGTCAAAGGTGGGACTTGAATGTGTTGTGGTTAGCTCTCTAGCCACTAAACCAGGCTGTCTCTCATTATATGTAGGAGGAAGCTTAGTTAATTCTTGTTGAATTAAGTGACTGATTTCCTCCAGGGGTTAACTCTATGCCTAGCACTGTACAACAGATGAAAAAGACAGAATCCTTTCCTTTAAATCGTTTTTAATCTAGTTAGTGAGATAAGACATACACATACACACATGTGAGTACATGTCTGCATGTATGTGTATATATGCTTACATGCATTCACATAAAACACATTCTTGTACCTGTTGCAAACATGTATATAGGCACACACATGTGCTATGCTATGTAGCATGTACATGTGTGTCTGTGCAATATACCTGCATGTACATGTGTATATGTATGTAAGGGAGAAAGACAGAGAGACAGAGACAGAGAAAGAGACAGAGAGAGATAGAGAGAGACAGAGAGAAAGAGAGAGAGAGTATAACACAGTATGTGTGCTGACATCTCATTGTGTTAAGAGGAAAGTTAGGGAAGAAAGATTCCAGAGAAGGATTTTTGGAGAAAGTCAGACTTGAAGAACTAGAAGCATTTAGACAGACAAGGTCAAAAGGTGGTTGACAACATTGTCCCCACTGTCCCAGAAATGCTAAAGAAAGAAGGAATTCTGTCTTTGGTGTTGACACTCCTCAGTAGCGCCATACTGGCTCCAGCATGCAGCTCATAAGCCAGAATTAGAACTGAAATCCTCCCTGATCAGCAGGAACATGGTGTTAGTTGAGATGGTGATTAAATCCCAACCTTGACAAAT
This sequence comes from Myrmecobius fasciatus, assembly GCA_023553655.1. Lineage (NCBI taxonomy): Eukaryota > Metazoa > Chordata > Mammalia > Dasyuromorphia > Myrmecobiidae > Myrmecobius > Myrmecobius fasciatus. The sequence continues at coordinate 115,928 of JAJPUD010006456.1, forward strand.
CAGCGTATATTTTTATATTTGCTCTTTTAACTAATTAAATAATTAATACACACATATGTATACATAGCACAGGATATGTAGATAGGGCTATGAGCAGCGTAAGATCCTTTACTATCCTGTGTATTGTAGTAATTGATTTATTTTTGGCAACTTTCAACATACACGGGTAGTTCCTTATTATTAGCTGATTCATCTTTGTCATCCAAACGGCCTTCGTTGATATTTTAACCAGCCAATAATAACCAAGGACCTTCAGGATGATCTCATAGGGTAGCTCCCTACAGAATAAGAGCCTCCTGTTTCATGGTTTTGGAAAAGGCACTGATATTACCCATCCAACAGACATTTCATCCCTCTTGGAGTCTCCAACCTTGCCCCCTCTGGAACTCTGGGCTTGACTAGCTCCTGAAACATGGATTTTATATGTGGGCTCCAAGAATATCTAAGTGGTATTCAAAGTACTTTGTGTCAATATCCATTCAAAGACAGAGCTCATGAGCCTTCCATTAATGAGTTTACTTTTAATAAAGGATGCAGTCATTCAAAACAAAGTTATTGGACCAAACTTCATAGCAAATAAAGTAAAATTAAAAGATTCCTCATGTATATACTAGTTACATATGGAGTTATACTCCCTCAGACTATACCACTCAATGAGAGAACACACTTAAACACATGCACACTAAACATATAATAAAGATACTAAACTATAAACATACACATTTATACACAGAACACGTGTCTGGGAAAGTGCAGAGAGGGACAAAAGCCAAGAACCCAGGGGACCAGAGACACAAATCAGGAACCTCTATGTTTAGAACACATACATAGATGATATCTGGGCAACTGAAACCTCCCATCAAAGAGTAACTAATATTCTCAGCTGATGTTAAGTTGCTTTTCATTGGGAGCCACAATGTTTCTGCTGGGGATCAGTTATTTTGTCTCCACTAGTTTTGTGGTTGTCCAACTGTTTTCAGCAATTGGCTGTTGCACTACTGCTGTAAGAAGTCATCAGCTTTCTTGCCGTTATTAATGCACTTATCCATATAAGCTAGAATACCTTTCCCTAATTTGGGTAAATTGATGTTCTTTCATTACCTTACAGAAGCTAATTGCCATCATACTTAGTCAGGGAGGGAGCCTACAAAAATGGTCAGTAAGTATGTAAGTATAATCCCAGGGTAAGATTTAAGTCTATTCTTTTCTCTGTGTTTGGCTGGTATTGACTCAAAACCAGCTGGTGGATGATTCCAGACACCTATTTAATTTGGGGTTAAAAATTCCTTATAATTTGCATTAAATCTCTGATTATGATCTTGTATCCATAAAATCTATTTCAGGCACTCTGTTTTGTTCCAAAACGTATAAGAACTGTGTGAAAAGCTGGATTAGACAGGTTTCATACTAAGCCCCGTTTTGATTGGCTGGCAAATGAGACTGAAACAAAGGCTAGGTGAGGTAGACAAGGTCCATATCTTCTGGAATATCCCTTGGATTTCTTAGAATTGGGAATACGACACCAAAAGTACACTATAAAGGTTTGCATCTGGAAGTTTACAATAAGGATAAACATTGGAAAAGTGCTTTTTTTCCCTGTAGGCCTAACTTAGGAGCCTAGAAAGCATGCTATTATCAATCAGTAAAGGATAGGAGGCACCAAAGCCTGCAGAAGCCTTTGCCTTTCTCCTGCCCCCAACTTCATTTGATCTAGTTTTAGAGTGGATTCACAAATAGCCTCACAGGTAAAGGAATAGAAAGGCATTGTTTCCAGAAGACTACAATTAAACTACATGCTGTTTGAAAGCAGCCTTCTCTAGCCCTATCCAGTTTGAAGCATTATGTCCTAAAGAGAGAATACAGAGGAATACATTTCAGGGAGAATGGGTCCCTTCTGCCAAACATTAAATTCTGCATTGGAATTGGGGGAAGAGGAAGAGGGCTTTTAAATAGACCAGGAGGCCACAAATCTGCCTTTAGCAAAGAACATTCTGAAGTCTATCTTTTCCTAGATCACAATTTTACCCAAGGTTTACTGAGACTATAGTCTCAGTAGGGACTATTGTAGGGAGCTATATGGAAGTGGATCTGTGATAGGCAAACTGAATGATTCAGAAAACCTCTACAAAAAAAATCCCATTAGCCTGCCAAGATGGTTCTTTAGAACTTAACAATATGGTCCATTCACCAGGCTCTTGAGTAAACTCATTACAAATTCAGGATTTCTTATTATAATTTGCTGTTAACTCTAACTCAGCAATCTTCCTGCTCAGCTCTTCTTGAACTTCAGGGAGCCTACCCTACTGCAGCTACTCCAGACTTTTTCCACCCTTTTTAAACTTTAAATTCCACTCTTGGGTATGATCATATCTCCAATTTTTCTGACAATCCTGATATGAGATACTGCTCCACCCATCCTTCAATACATCTCTACAATTAGATCCTTGTCATCTTTTATCATAGATTTTTTTCCTTCTAAAATCCCATGATATTGACCTTGTCATCCCCTTTCCCTTTTTTTCCTGCCTCCTTTTTTTCCCCTCTGCTGTATTAGATAATGTATCAGCTGATGAGATTCTCAGTAGTTGGGTGCTATTGGCAAAGAGAAACTGGAGCATAGATGGAATTATTCCCTGGGGCAGGCAGGGAAAAGGCTCTGATAGAGAGTAGTTTAGTGTCATGGTCCCACCTTCTGTGGAAGTCCTATAGTCAGAAAATCAAGTTATGTCAAATCTCTGAGACTCAATCTCTATGGAGGTCATAGAAAGACCAGCTATATCCTGTCAGAAACTGCAAACATGTCCCTGAGGTTAAATTTTCCCTATAAATCTGCCTATGACCCATACTACCTTTGCTGTACTCCCTTTTGGTCAGTCTTCCATGACACTCTGCCTTGTGGTGTCTTTCTCTTCACCCCTTCCCCATGTTACCTGGTATTTCTCTTTACAGCTAACTAACTCTTTTAGGGTACAAAATCCCTTGTAGGTTTTAGCCTGCCAGCTAAGGATATTTCACAACCTTTTGAGATATTTCCTTTTCCATGACTAATTTTAAGTTCCACTAGGGAACTTGGCCATTTCCACGATTATTAAAAACCCCTTTCCATATGTGTTCTCCCAACTCTATTTCTTATTTACTATTCCTGGTATCTATTGTATCCCTTCATTTTGTCTATAACCTCTTTTAAATAAGCTTACTTTTTGCCAAAGAGAATGGCTATTGGGAACTTCTCCCAAAGCATATCATCTGGTGTCACATCATTCACTACATCAGCCACATCTCACATCCCTAATTACTTCAGACATAAAGATGAAAATTTATAGTTCCCACACTTAAGAAGTTTATACTCTAATATAAGGTGTGTGGCAAGGATTCAAAAAATTATGTGAGGTACAATATAATAGAGGAAAAGGAAAAATCCAGAGGAAAAAAAACCTGATAATTTGAGGGGGACGAGATCCCAATTATTCCATGTTTCTAAGACCTGCAGTTTCTTCCTCTGACCAACTCCTTTCTGCCTACATTCATTTACATTTCAATCTCATTTTTGAAAACAATAAACAACAAACAAAATCTCTCCACTTTATTGCTTACTCTAGCTATTTTTCCAACTTTTGTCCTTTTTATTGGAATAAAGATATAGTAGAGATCTTCATTTTCTTACCACTTACCTTGTAATATGGCTTCTACTCCCACCACTCTACAAAAATTGTTCTTTTAAAAGTCTCCAGGACCTCAACATGAAATCCACTGCCTTTTTCTCCATATTTTCATTTCCTTTGACTTTTACATTTGACACTGTCACTTTACTAGCTGCTTTCTATGTTGCTACTTGAATGTTGATCAGCAGGGCTGGAGAATATAATACAACTTTGCCAATTAGATATGCTACAAATTTGTTTTATGACATCACAACTCATCCTCATTGCTACATGGCAGTACTTTTTATTATTCTCTTATTCTCTGTATACTATACACTCTATAGTATCCACCCAAAACTTCTCTTCTCTTCCCCTACACTGTTCCTTCCAGTTTTGTCTCAACAAAAAACCTCAACTCCTTTTTTTTTTACTAACAAAATAGAAGCCAGTCAACAAGAATTTATTAAACACTTAATTTGTGCTGGAACTACAAAGAAAGGGGAAAAAAAACAGGCCTTGCCCTTAGGGAGCACATATTCTAGTGAGGGAAACAGCATGTATATAATTAGGGGCACACAAGATATATACAGAGTAGATGAAGTTATTCTGAAAAAGGTAGGTAATAGTAATTGGGAGGGATCTAAAAAGGACTCATGCAGAAAATGGGATTTGAGCCAATTCTTGAAGAAAATTGCAGAAAATAAAAGATGGAAGTGATAGAATAGAACAGTCTGGATATAAGGGACATCCAGTACAAAATCACAGACTTTGTCATGCAGATATAGTGTTGGACCAGTATAGCTACATTATGAATAAGGAAGCCCAATATAAGAAGGTTAGAAAGGTAGGAAGGGACCATATGACAAAGAACTTTTAATGTCAACTTTTTACATTAATTCTGGAGAAAATAGGGAACAACTAGAACTCATGATGCAGGTGGGAATGAAACAGTTAAGCCAATTCTTTAGAAAAATCACTTTGATAGCTGGGTGCAGCATGAATTGGAGTACGGAAAGACTTCAGACTATCAAAATAATCCAGGTGAGGAATAATGAGGACCTGGACTACTACTTTTGTGGCTGCATGAATGGAGAGAGGGATTATAGGGGAAAATGTTATATGAAGGTAGGAATGATTTGGTAATAGATATATGAGATGAAAGTGAAGAGCTGAGAAATTTTGGGTCTGGGCAGCTAGTAAGATGACAGGATTCTTGAGAGTAATAAAAAGGTTCAGAAGAAGGGAAGTTTTGAGGAAAAATGAGTTCTGCTGTGGACTTTATGAATCTGAAATGCCAGTTCAAAATGGCCAAGAAATAATTGAAGATTTGCGATTGTAGCTCAGCAAAGAAATGAGAGCTGAACATTTAAATCTGAGAAACATTTACATTGAGATAATAATGAAACCCATGGGAGCTGGGGAGATTGTAAAATGACCATCAAGTATAGAGAAAAAGAGAAGGGGACTGGATATTGGGTGATATTCATTTTTTTCTTTAGGACTATGCCTTAAACCCAAATCATTGGGGCTCTCATTGATTGGTCAACAAAGAGTCATAGGCCAAACCTCCCTTGGTCACTGTTTGAGCTCCAATTGACTCAGAGTAAGTGTAAATAGCAATTCTTTCTGTTTTGGTCAGAAACCCTGAGGACTTTTCTGCAGCACTCCCCACCACATACCTTTTTTTTTTTTTTTTTGACTAGGTAAAAGAAGCTTTTCTTTGCCTCAATTTCTTATCCAACCTTAACCTAGGAATGATCTTAGCATAAAAAAGCCAAGGTTTTCTAATTAGGGCAATTTCCAGGCCCTCTAACTCAAATGGCTTTGGAGGATAAAGTGAAGCTGGTTACTTTGTATATACTACCCTCACTTAAATCCATTTCACTTGCATATTATGGTATTACCTCCCTGAAATTATGGCTATCTTCCAGAATGAAGGACAAACAGCAGCAGCAGCAGACATGATGTGGATAAGGAACAAGAAAAGAAAATTGAGAAGGAACAGTGGGAAAGATAGGAGGAGAATCAAGAGAGAGAAATATTATAAAACCTAGAGAGGAGGGAATATACAAATGAACATAGTGATCAATAATGTCAAATGTTATAGAGACTAAAATGGTGAATGGATTGAGGATATTAGGCTTGACAAAGAAATATTGGCAACTTTAGAGAAGGCAGTTTCAAATGAATTATGAGACTAGAAGCCAGCATTCTAGTGTTTAGTAAAGAAGCAAGAGGAAAGGAATTGAAGGCATGCTATAGGTGACTTTTTTGCTGAGGCAATTGGGGTTAAGTGACTTGCCCAGGGTCACACAGCTAGAAAGTATTAAGTGTCTGAGGTCAAATTTGAACTCAGGTACTCCTGACTATAGGGCTGGTGCTCTTTCCATTGTACCACTTAGCTGACATTATAGGTGACTGCCTTGAGAAGTTTAGCCTTAAATTGGAGGAGAGATATAGGAAGATAACTAGAGGGGATGGTCCAATCTAATGATTATTTTTTAACTACGGGGGATATGTGGGCATGTAGACAGGAAGAGATTGAAGATAAATGATAGAGTCAGGTATCATAATAAGGGCAATTTGATGGAAAAGTTGGGAGGGAATGCAGTCAAGGGGAGTTGAGAGGGTTGCTTTTGCAAAGAAATACCAGCTTCTTTAACTGAGATTGGAGTGAAGGAGATAGTGGAAGAAAAAGTTAGAGTGATGTGAGATGAAGAAGAGGGCAGATGGGGAGCTTTGGAGTAATGATGTTGATTTTTTTCAGTGAAGCATGAGGTAAGATCCTAAGTTTAAGACTGGGGGAGAGAAGATGATATGAGACCTGTCATTTTGAGGAGACATAAGAAAATTTGAAACATCTGCTATGGATACTGGGATAGTGAATCAGGGAAGAACTGAACATTAGCCTTGCTTCATTGAAAGCCCAAATGAGATTAAATAACATTAATTTGTAGTAAGGCCAGTCAGCATGATTTCATGATTTCTTACAGCTCTGTTCAGCAGCATATCAATGGAAGTAAAGGAGGTGAATGATAAGAGTAGTGCAGGGCTGGTAATTGACAAGACATGATTGGCAATAGGATGAAGAATAATTTAGAATTGAATTGGACCTCCATGGAGTTGAGGAAGGGAAATTAGTGTATCTAGTGCTACAGTTATAGCCTAGGAAAGTATTAAGGTGGAGAGTGGAGATCAGGATGAGGGAGGGAAAATAGTTTACAGCATAGAGAAAGAGGGAATGATAAAAACAGATAAAAGAGTTTTGGAGTTCTTCAACATGGAAGTGGAACATGTGGATAATAGTGAGACTAATTAAGTATGTAAGTATCTCTTTATAGTTGTGCAGTGGTATGGAGAAATAATTCACAGAAATTGAATATATTTAGAAATTGAGAAGTGTAGGTATTTAAAGGAGTATAAATATGTGTTTTGAAGTTCTTTCAAATGAAGGAAGGTGATGGAAAGTATAGAAAGTGTGGCAGATGGAGCCAAGAGAAGTGGTGCAGCAAGAAAAAAGGACAGTGAGCTGTCCCCATACATTTCTCCAAAGTACTTTAGAATATGTACCAGACTGAAAACTGATAAGTAAATTAAAAAAAAAGTCACAGTGAATTATTTTTCTAACCCATGTTGTCATATGAAGACAGAAATTAGAGCTGGGGAAATTGTTTATCAAGTGTGTACTAAGAGGAGTAAATTCAGAAACAAATAATAGCTTTATGACTGTGATCCCAAGAGTAGAGCAGGACCTCAGTTCTAACTTCTAGTCTAGTTTGAAACCTACAAAGGAATAACAAGGGTAGGAATCTCAGTCCAAAGAGGAGTTTTCAGTTCTGTCACTCTGAAACAGCAGAGGTTCATAGTGGCTGATACTGGCAGTCTACTATTGTTTCACCCAAACCTAGATCAGGACCTTGCAGAGCTCAAACTAGGATGGCAGTATTCAAATCTTGCTTACTCAAGGATAAGACCAAATAGGAGTGCTGAAACATTACAGGTCCCCAACTGAAGCTGTCTCCAACATCCTAAAAAAGTACAATATTCAGAGAAAGTAATAAAAGCATCAGTCCAGTCCTTTCTTCCAGAAGTTAAGCCCAGTTCTAAAATCAAGTCTGAACTCAGGAAATAGCCTAGAATAATGAGCAAACAAAACAAATGTCATCATAATAAGTTATTACAGTGACAGGGATGCTTAAGACATAAGCCCAGAAGAAGAGAATGATTCCCAAACATTTACAAGCAAACCATTAAAGAAAACACAGCTTACATAATTCCTGAAAAAAAAAAGAAAAATAGATCAAATTAATTAAAATTTGCTTTTATGAATGAAATGAGAGCACTAGGGGAAAACATCAGAAAAGAAATGAAAATAATAGGGGGAAAACTAGAAGGGGAATAATAGCTTGTCACAAGTATTACAAAACCTTGTCCAAGCTGCAAACTCCCTGAAAATTGGAATAGATGAAATATAATTGAATGATTCCATGATTCAACAAGTAAACGTCAAAGAAAATAATTATTAAAGCAAAGTCAAGACTGACAAAATAGACGAAATTGTAAGATATTTCAAAGCAGCAACTGACCTGAAAAACAGATCAAAGAAAAAAAATTACTGGATTATCTGAAGATTGTGACTAAAAGAGAAAGCCAAGGTGTATTTTAAGAAATCTTAAAAGAACACTGGTGAGATCTCTTACAACATGAAGGCAAAGTTGAAAGACAGAGAATTCACCAGTCCTACCTGCTGAAAGAATCACCAAAATACAACTTTTCAGAAACATTATAGCCTATATCCAGAGCTTCCAAGTCAAAGAAAAATACTTCAAGAAAGAAAGAATTCAAGTGCTGAGGAGCCAGTCAGGATGAAACATAATTTAGCGAGTATGTATACACATGCCCATATGTATGTATATAGACGTATTTTTTTGAATCCACATATACACAATGTGTATATTTGTATGGATGTATACTTGCACATATATTTATATACATATTTTATACAAGTATCATTTATATTAAAAAACATAGATTATACAGGCATAGATAAATATTTTATATATATATATATATTACTTTTTTGGATATAGTCAATATAGAAATATATTTTGCTTGACAGTACATGTATGTGAAGCAGTTAGATGGTTCAATGAGTGAAGAGATGGGCCTGGAGTCAGGAATATCTGAGTTCAAATGCAGTCTCAGACACTTATTTGAGTCTAGGAAAATCAATTAACTTCTCTTTTTCTTAACTCACTGGAGAAGGAAATGGCAAACCACTACAGTATCTCTGTCAAGAAATTCCCTGGGACAGTATTGATATGCTATATTATATGTGATCTTTAAAAGTTGGACACAATTGAATAAACAATGGCACCATATATGTAATAGATGTTTTATTTGTTGTTCACAGCTGAGGGGGTGGAAATGAGAGAAGATGAATTTTTTACTGATTGAAAATAATATAAAAAAGAAAGACTGAGTTAGAGACAGAGCTCATTAAGAAAAAAATATCATGGGGAACTCAAAGCTAATACCTATAATTTGTATGAGTGATAAATGAGTGAAACATAAAGAAGGAGGGATTGCTTGGTGATAGTGGTCAAGGAAAATTCTGAGAGTATCAATAAGGAAGAAAGAGTATTTTGACTCCCCCACCATGACTAATGAGTTGCAGGTATGAGAGAAAGGGTAGCTGATATAAGAAAGGGTGTCAAGGAAAGTTGTATCTTCAGGAGGGATCCACGTCCCAGTGAGGGTTATATGATGGTAGAAATGAGAAATAGTTTTAAGATAAAAGAAAGTTTGTTAATTAGGAAGAAGACATTCTAGAGGGTAGGGTAAAAGGACAGGAAGATCTAAAATGAGTTATTTGGAGTTGGATTGAGGTTGATAAGTGTGATTATTGTGAGTCAAGGTAGAAATCAGGGTTTGTACCTGGGTAACTGGAGGTTATGAATGACTGGGATGGGATACAAGTATAAGGGAATGGGAGCTTGCTTACCATTGAGCAATGGTAATCATCATCATTGAAATATCAGTAGTTAGAAGTTCATTAAGGGAAACATATGATTAGACAGCTTGACATACATCTTTAGGCTGACCTTCTCAAAGATGGAAACATTGTGTCCCACAAGACTCAAGGTCTGGACTGATGCTTTTATTACTTTCTCTGAATATTGTGCTTTTTTAGGATGTTGGGGACAGCTTCAGTTGGGGACCTGTAATGTTTCAGGCACAAGACTATGTGCCTCACAACACATAGAATATATGAGAACCCAGTCAGGGGGCCTGGGTAACTTTCATGTCCTGGAAAAGGTTCCTGGGGTGGGAATGAGGAAGGGATTAGAAGAAATCTCACCTACAGAGCCTGACCTTGAAGATGATCCTAGGCAGGACACTATTGAAAATGGAGGTAGGCACTATATCCCTTCTCCCATGTGCATACCCATATTTAACACAATAAATGTACTGGGAAATGATAGCAGGTGGAAGATGATGGGAGGGGTTTCCCCTCACCTTTCTCCCCTCCTTATGTTCATGCAGTAAGATAACTACTGATAACCCTGGTTCAGGGCCCCCAGAAGAAGAAGTCAACAGGGACACTAAATATTTTTTCCCCTAGGCATTGGAGACAGAGTTAAAAACATGTCAAGTCTCTTTCACTGGACAGATTTCAATTACTGGAAGATAGCTATCCATGTTCCCCCTGAGTCTTTTATTCTTCAAGTGGAAGATCTCCAATTCTTTTATTTATCCTTCATTATCTGACCTTGCTTCCATGTCTTTTAATCTATACTTATATGACATTGCCTTAATTTCTTTCACCATTACTGTCAACATCCTCTAAACATGTTCAACTTATTAGTATTCTTTCTGAAATGTAATATAACTCAGACTATGCAAAATTCCTAAATTCCTAAAATTATCTGATTTACTTCTTTCTAACTATAAACTCCAGGGTAGTCCAGGATAATATTCATTTAGGGAATGCCTAATGGTTTTGTTGACTCCCTTTTCCCCACACAAATTTGTCTAGCTATACTTTCTCTATCCTATACTTATTTAGCTGATTTTTAAAATCCAAGTATAATGTTTATATTTATCTCCATTATTATTGACATTCATCTTAATTAAAGTTCATATTATTAACCTTGACTTTTCATTGTAGCCTGTCAAGATCAACATGTTGTCTATCTCTCCCAACTGTGTTATCATCTACAGATTTAGTAAAGATACTTTGCCTTCATCGAAGTCATTGATAAAAAGATTTATCTTTTGGACATTCTATTACCAACATTGTACTATAGACATTCCTTCTAAGTTGACATTAAATAATATTCATTAAGTATAGTCATTCATCCAGTTCTGAGTCCACCTATCTTTCTCATAACCTAAATCATATTCCTTTAACTTATATACAAAGAGAGCATATGGGACAAATGCTTTTTTCTTTTTTGGATCTTCAGGCCTCAGCATAGTGTGCATCACATATGTACTTAGTAAATATTAGCTTATTTCAGAAATCTAGATATATTATTTTTGTAACATTCTTTGGATATTTTGGAATGATCTATATTTGATGAAGTTGTTGGCTTTTTCTAAATTCTCAGGGGGTATGCACAGTTGGATAAGTCTTTGGTCATAGTTCCAAATTGCTCTCCAGAATGGTTGGATCCATTCACAATTCCAACAATGTATTAGTGTCCCAGTTTTCCCACATTCCCTCCAGCATTTTTCATTATCTTTTCCTGTCATCTTAGCCAAGCTGAGAGATATGTAGTGGCATCTCATTAATTTGCATTTCTCTGCTCAATTATGATTTAGAGCACCTTTTCATATGATTAGAAATGGTTTTAATTTCTTCATAAGAAAATTGTCTCTTCATATCCTTTGATCATTTATCAATTGGAGAATGGCTTGAATTCTTATAAATTTGAGTCAATTCTCTACATATTTTAGAAATGAGGCTTTTATCAGCTCAAAAATGCTTTCCCAATTTATTGCTTCCCTTCTGATTTTGTCTGCATTAGTTGTGTTTGTACAAAAAATTGGTCTGTAAATTTCTTTTTTTTTTGTTTTGACTCTACCTGGTTTAGATATCATAACCATATCTGTGTCATAAAAGGAATTTGGTAGGACTTATTCTTTCTCTATTTTTCCAAATATTTTGAATGGTATTGTAATTAATTGCTCTTTAAATGTTTGGTTGAATTCACATATAAATCCATTTGGCCCTGGAGATTTTTTTCTAAGGGAGTTGATAAATAGCATTATCAATTTCTTTTTCTAATGTGGAACTATTTAAGTAATTTATTTCCTCCTCTGTTAATCTGGGCAACTTATATTATGTAAGTATTCATTCATTTCTCTTAGATTAGAAGATTAATTGGCATACGCTTGGGCAAAATAGCTCTTAATTATTGCTCTACTTTCCTCTTCATCGGTGGAAAATTCACCCTTTTAATTTTTGAAACAAACAATTTGATTTTCTTTTTTCCTTTTTCTAATCAAATTAATTAAAGGTTTATCTATTTTTGTTGCTTTTATTTTCATGAAACCAACTCTTAGTTTTGCTTATTAGTTCAATTGTTTTCTTACTTTCAATTTCACTAATTTCTCTTTTGAATTCCAGAATTTCAAATTTGGTATTTAATTGGGGTTTTAAAAATTTGTTCTTTTTCTAGCTTTCTTTTTTTTATTTTTTATTTTTATTAAATCTTTTGATTTGTATAACATATGTATCGGTAGTTCCCCAACATTGATCTTTACAAAGCTTTCCATTACAAATTTTACCCCCAGTCCCCTCCCCTCTCCTAGATGGCAGGAAGTCCACTACATGTTAATAATGTTGAAATGCTTGAGAAGTTATGCAAGAAAAATCCTATCTACAAGAAAAAAAAAGAATCAGAGAAAGGCAACACAATGCAAGCAAATGTCAATAGAGATCATGAAAATGTTACGTTGTGGTCCATATTTCATTTCCCTTTCTCTGGGTGTATATGGTTTTCTTCAGTGAACAATTGGAACTGGTTTGAGACAATTCTTTGTTGCAGAGAGCCATGTCCATCAGAATTGATCATCATGTAATACTGTTGTTGCTGTGTATGATGATCTCCTGATTCTGCTCATTTCACTCAGCATCAGTTCATGCAAGTCTCTCCAGGCCTCTCTGCAATCGTCCTGCTGGTCGTTTCTTACAGAGCAATAATATTCCATAACATTCATATACCATAATTTATTCAGCCACTCTCCAATTGATGGGCATCCCTTCAGTTTCCAGTTTCTAGCCACTACAAAAAGGGCTGCCACAAACATTCTTGCACATGTGGGGCCCTTTCCCTCCTCTAAGATCTCTTTGGGATATAGGCCCAGTAGAAACACTGCTGGGTCAAAGGGTATGCACAGTTTGACAACTTTTTGAGCATAGCTCCAAACTGCTCTCCAGAATGGTTGGATCCGTTCACAGTTCCACCAACAATGTATTAGTGTCCCAGTTTTCCCACATTCCCTCCAACATTCATCGTTATCTTTTCCTGTCATTTTAGCCAATCTGACAGGTGTGTAGTGGTATCTCAGAGTTGTCTTAATTTGCATTTCTCTGATCAATAGTGATTTGGAGCAACTTTTCATATGACTAGAGATGGTTTTAATTTCATCATCTGAAAATTGTCTGTTCATATCCCTTGACCACTTATCTATTGAAGAGTGGCTTGAATTCTTATATATATGAGACAATTCTCTATAAATTTTAGAAATGAGGCCTTTATCAGAACCATTAAATGTAAAGATGATTTCCCAATTTGATGCTTCCCTCCTAATCTTGTCTGCATTTGTTTTGTTTGTACAGAAACTTTTTAACTTAA
>JAJPUD010006457.1:0-129420 GCA_023553655.1 Myrmecobius fasciatus
ACATGGCTCTCTGCAACAAAGAATTGTCTCAAACCAGTTCCAATTGTTCACTGAAGAAAACCATATACACCCAGAGAGAGGGAAATGAAATATGGACCACAACGTAACATTTTCATGATCTCTATTGACATTTTCTTGCATTGTGTTGCCTTTCTCTGATTCTTTTTTTTTTCTTGTAGATAGGATTTTTCTTGCATAACTTTTCAAGCATTTCAACATTATTAACATGTAGTGGACTTCCTGCCATCTAGGGGAAGGGAGGGGACTGGGGGTAAAATTTGTAATGGAAAGCTTTGTAAAGATCAATGTTAGGGAACTACCCATATATATGTTATACAAATAAAAAGCTTAAAAAAAGAAAAAAAGACTCACTAATTTGGGAAAGGAGGCACATACACAACAATAACAACTGAAAAAAATAATTGTGCCTTAAAAAAAAAAAAAAAACAGAAACACAGCCATCCACTGAAAAGATCTGTTTTAAATAAAAAGGACAATTGAGCAAATTATGGAAAAGATACAAAAGCTCACTGAAGAAAATAATTCTTTAAAAGTTAAAATTGGGTATCTGGGAGCTACTGACTCTATGAGACATGATATAAAAATAAAGCATAATCAAAAGAATGAAAAAAAAGAAAACAATGTGGAATTCATTGGAAAAAATAACTGACTTGGAAAACAGATTAAGGAGAGATACTTTAAGAATTATTGGACTACTTGAAAGCCATAATTGAAAAATAGATGTTATCTTTTAAGAAAATATCAAAGAAAATTGCCCTAGAATAAGAAGGGGAAATTGAAATAGGAAGAATCCACTGATCACCTCCTGAAAGAATTCCCAAAATGAAAATTCTCAGAAATATTATAGCCAATTTCCAGAATCCCCAGGTCAAGAAAAAATTGCAAGTAACCAGAATGAAACAATTCATATATTATATAACCACTGTCAGGAAAATAAGATTTAGTAGCTTCTACAATGAATGATAGAATCACTTGAAAGATGATATTCAACAGGACAAAAAAGCTGAGATTATAACCAAGAATCACCTATTCAGAATAACTGAATACTCACTTTCACAGGAAAAAGGGGATACTTAATGAAACACAAAACTTTTAATTATTTCTGATGAAAAGACCAGAGATGAATAGAAAAGTCAACTTTCAAATACAACACTGAAGAGAAGCATAAAAAGGTAAACAAGAAAGAGTATTCATAAAATATTTTACAATGTGAAATTGCTTATGTGAAAAGATATTTGTAATTCCTGTGAACTTTCTCAGTATGAGGGCAATTAGAAAAAGTATATATAGATAGAGGGCATAGATACAAGTTGGATATGAGATGGTATCTATATAATAAAATTAAGGGGTGTGAAAGAGGAATGCAGTGGGAGATGAAGAAAGGGAAAAGAAGAGTATAGTAAATTATCTGACATAAAGTTGCATGAAGAACTTTTACAGTGAAAAGAAAGATGAGGAAGTGGGAACATATAAATCTTGCTTTCATTGGAACTAGCTCAAGGATCGAATAACATACGCACTTGAAATATAAAAGTAACTTATCCTAGAGGAAAGTAGAATGGGAAGAGAATAGGGGAATGTGGAGAGGGAAGGATAATAAAAGGGAGGGAAGATTTGGGAAGGCAGTAGTTAGAAGCAAAGTAAATAATTTTAAGAATATATGGTATCAAAAGGAAAGGAGGAGGCATGAATCCCAAAAGAGATTTTAAAAAAATAAAAGAAAAATATACTAAATATTAAAAAAATATTCATAGCAGCCTTTTCTCAGGGCAAAAAAAGGAAATTTAAGGGTATGCCCATGTATCAAGGAATAGCTGAGTAAATTGTATCATGTGAGTATAATGCAACACTATTATTCTATGAGAAATGATGTGCCTGATGCTCTCAGGAAAAAAACAAAACAAAACAAACAAACAAAAAAAGAAAACAAAAACCTAGAATGTCTTAAATGAATTCAAGCAAAGTGTAACGTATTACAAACAAATTCATAGAAATGATTTTTCTATTCTCCACAATACTATTATCTACAATGACTCTGAAAGACTTATGATGAAAAATCCTATTCATACCCAGAGAAGGAACTGATTATGTCTGAATATAGACTGAATATAATCTGCCCCTTCTGTCTCTGTCTCTCTGTGCCTGTTTCTGTCTCTCTGCTCTTTCTCTGTCTTTGTCTCTCTATCTCTGTGTGTCTCTGTCTCTCCCTGTTTCTCTCTTTTACTTTATTTTTCTGGAGAATTTTTTTTTTTTTTTTTTTTTTAGAGTGGGAGATCTATGTTTCCTTTCACAATATGGCTGTTATGGAAATATGTTGCATAACTTCACATGTGGTTTCTTAATGGAGATGGAATGGAGATAAGAGAAAGAATCTGTGACAAAAGTTATTTAAAAAATAAAAAAGTAAATGTAACTAGGAAAAGTATTAAATTAATTAATTAAATGAAAAAAGGGCAGTAAGAGGGGAGGAAAGAAAGAAAAACCTAGAAAAATTGATAAATGATGCAAAGGAATGTGAGCAGATCCATGAGAACACCATGTATAGTATGATGATCAACTGTGAATGATAGCTATAACTAAAATGCAATGATCCAAGACCAAAGAACCTGATGGAAAATGCTGCCCATCTCTAAAGAAATACCTGGGGAGCTTGAATAGGGACTAAAGTTTAGTTTTTTGTTTGTTTGTTTGTTTGTTTGTTTTGTTTTCTTTTGCTTTTTTGTCTTAACTTTTTGTCTGTTGTTTGTGGTCAATGCTTTCTTTAACAACATGATTAATATGGAAATATGTTTTACATAACTATTAATGTGTAATAAATCAAATCACTTATCTTCTCAATGTAGGTGGGAAAGACAGATAATTTGGGATTTTTAAAAATGTTATGTGCATAGTAGATTTATGTTTTCTTGTGCCATTACTTTTTTGGGTACTATGTTATAGAAATATTTCCTTTATTCAAAAATTAAAAATAAAGTTTAAAATATGTTTTAAATTTGTTTTACCTTTTGTTGGGGAAAAATGAAATATTGAAGAAGTTAAAAAATAAAAGAATTAAATGAATTACTATATGCAGAGTTTTGCATATAGTGAATATGTAATAAATTAGTAAATGGTTCTTTCCTTCCTTCACTGGTTGAGGGAATATGTAGACTACATTTGGATTATAGCCTTATCCTCTGACAACCAAAAGATCATGATTGAATAAAGATATTTTAAAACAAATAATTTTTATATTTTGATTATTAATTGCTGAATATCTTGAAACAATTAAAATCTAATTTGTGGATTCATTTTATTTATAAGAGCATTTACTTCAAGTGACTGATGAGAAAAAAAATCTAAATACATATTAACTTAACTAAACAGCATGATTGATGAATGAAATGCCTTAATTAATAAGTTAATTATTTTTACTACCTTTAGTTGAATATATTCATTCAGTGCATGTGCCCAGTGAAAAGAGGCTCAGGGTTTTATTATATTAGTATTAGAAATACACCCAAACTGCAAATTCCAAGAAAAATGTAAGGGACTTTAAAAATCACTAAGATCTAGAAGTACATCTGAAATTAGGACAGACAGTACCTGCTGAAGTCATAAAACATAACTAGTGGGGTCCCTCATTTTCACCTCTCAGATAAATCTCACAAAATAACAACAAGAAAAGCAAGAAAAGTTACAGAGACAAATAGAATTTTGGAAGTTATATTTGGCTGGAAAAAAATGGGAATAAAAAGCCTTTTTTAAGCAGTACATGAAACTTCTGGGTACTTGACCAAGTACCTAGAGCATAAAAAACTCACAGTCAAATGCAGAAAAGTAGAAATATTAAATATATACTTTTCATAAATCAGTAAATAAAATTAATAGAAAAAATAATTAATTTTACTAAAGAGAATGGCAACAATGAGACAATAGATGAAAACTTAGAGGATGCAGCAAAAACAATTGTAAGGAAACTATGTGTCTAAATGCTTAAATCAATAAAATTGAGAAAGAACACATCAATGAATTGAGCATGTAAGTAAAAAGATAACTAGAAAAAGAACAAATTAAAAATCTCTAATTAAACACCAAATTAGTAATTCTGAAAATGAAAGGAGAGATTATTAAAATTTCAAGCAACAAAACCATTGACCTAATAAACAAAACTGTTGGTTTTATTAAAAACAAAACAAGATAATAATAAATAAATAATTGTTTAATGTGTTTTATTAAAAAATAAAATCAAATTATCAATATCAAAAGTGAAAAGAGTAAATTCCCCACCAATTAATATAATATTAAAGTAATTTTATGAGGTGTTTTGTCCAGTTGTATGCCAATAAATCTGACAATCTAAATGAAATGGATGAATATTTAACAAAAAAATTGTAAATTACTTAGATTAACAGCAGAAGAAAATGTTAGTGTTAGAAAGTATTAGAAAATGAAAAAAAAATAATGAGCTCTCTTTAAAAAAAAAATCCCCAGGATCAGATGGATTCACAAATGAAGTGTACCAAACATTTAAAGAACAATTAATTCTAATTCTATTCAAATTATTTGGAAAAATAGGCAATGAAGCAGTCATGGTAAATTTCTTTTAAGATAAAAATATGATACTGTTAACTAAATCAGAAGAATAAAAACAGTGAAAAATATTACAGAGCAATTTCTCTTCTAAATGCTTATATAGTTTTAAATAAATAAAAATCAATAAAATACTAGCATGTGTGTTACAGTAATATAATACAAAGATAATTGAACACATTAATAACAAACCAACAAGAATTATATGATTATCTCAATAGACTGAGGAAAAAAAAAACATGACAAAATGTAATCCTCATTGCTATGAAGAAACACTGGACAGAATAGATATAAATGGAGTTTTTATTAAAAATAAAATGGCATATAGTGGTTATCTAAAATCATCAGTAAGCATTATCTCTAATGGGAATAAGCTAGAAGACTTCCTAGTAATATTAGAGATGAAACAAAGATGCTCATTATCACAGCTGTTATTCAGACATATTAGAAATATTAGTTTTAGCAATAAGAACGGAAAAAGTAATTAGGGAATTGGAAAAAAAAACCAAGAAGGCAACAAAACATCACTCTTTGAAGATGATTTGATGGCATAGTTAAAAAATGCTAGAGAACCAAGTAAAAAAAAAGTAGTTGAAATATGTATTCATCTGGAAGAACAAAAGGTTAAAAATATTCAGAGAATAAATTTAAAAAATCTTCAGGAGAAAAATTTGTCAAGGATAGTGGCCTAATAAAATCAGGTCTCAAACCATATTATAAAGCAGTAATCATAAATTTACAAAAAAATCTGATACATTCTAAGCAATAGAGTAGTGGATCATTGGAATATTTGTATTATATGTAGTATTTGATAAGTCCAAATACCCAAATTTGGGAGTGAAAAAAGAACTCAGTATTCCATGAGAAACTAATGAAAAACTGGAAACTATTTAGGCAGAAACTACACATAGAAAACTTGTCACAATATATAACAATATTAGCGTATAATAGGTGCATAATTAAGACATAAAAATGATGTAAACAAAATAAGGAATCATGGGATATCTTCCCTGTCAAATCTATGGATAAGAGAAGAATTTATGAGAAAACAAGAGCAAAAGAGAATTACAGGTAGTAAAATAGATAATTTTGATTACATTAAATTAAAAAGGTTTTAAAGGAACAAATCCAATATAGCAAAGATAAAGTTTATCTGATAAAGTCCTCATTATACAGATAACTCATTTAAATTTATAAGAATATGAATCATTCCCTAAATGATAAATGGTCAAAGGATACAATCGGGCAATTTCTCTATAGTAATATAAATATTTTTTTAATTAAAGCTTTTTATTTACAGAACATATGAGTGATTTTTCTACATTGACCTTTGCAAAAAAAAAAAAAAATTCTTCTAAATTTTTCCCCTCCTTTCCTCAACACCCAGCCCTAGATGACAGGTAGTTTAATACATGTTAAATATGCTAAATTATATGACAAATCCAATATATGTATACATATCTATATAGTCATATTATTGTACAAGAAAAATCAGATCTAGAAAGAGAGGGAAAAACAAAAAACAAACAACAACAACAACAACAACAAAAAAAAACAACCTAAGAAGGAAAACAAAATGTAAGCAAATATTCGCAGAAAGCGTTAAAATGTTGTGGTCCATACTCAGTTCCCATAGAACTCTCTCTGGATGCATATGACTTTCTTCATTGATGAATCATCATAGGAACTGGTTTGAATCACCTCATTGTTGAAGAAAACCATGTCCATCAGAATTAATCATCATATAGTATTGTTGTTGCCATGTATAATGATCTCCTGGTTCTGCTGATTTCACTCAGCATCAGTTCATGCAAGTCTCTCCAGGTCTCTCTTAAATCAACCTGCTGGTCATTTCTTACAGAACAATAATATTCCATAACATTCATATGCCATTTTTTCAGCCATTTTATTTTTTTTTATTCAGCCATTCTCCAATGGATGGACATCCATTCAGTTTCCAGTTTCTTGACACTACAAAAAGGGCTGCCACAAACATTCTTGCACATGTGGGTCCATTTCCCTCCTTTAAGACATCTTTGGGATATAGGTTCAGTAGAAACACTGCTGGGTCAAAGGGTATGCACAATTTGAAAAAAATATTCTAAATCATAATTAAGTGGAGAAATATAAATTGAAACAAGTCTGAGGTACAAGGATTTTAACACCTTGCTGGTAGAGTTGTAAACTGATCCAACCATTCTGGAGAGCAATTTGGAACTATGCCCAAAGGGCTGTAAAATTGTATACGCGCAAATCCAACAATACCATTAATAAGTCTCTTTTCCAAAGAGATAAAAAAGGAAAAAGTTCTATACATTAAAGAGGAGAAGAAAGAGAGAATCTCAACTCTTCTTGTACTGGCAAAGAATTGGAAACTGAGGGAATTCCCATTAATTGAGGAATAGCTAAACAAGTTGTGATATTTGCTTGTTATGAAATATTATTGTGTAGGATATATATTAGAAAAACCTGCAAATGCTTATACAAAGTGATGCAAAATAAAGTGAACAGAACCAGGAGGCCATTGCACACAATAATAACAATATGGTATAATGATTAACTATGAATAACTTAAATTGATTCAATACAATTCTGAATGAATTAGGAGAAATGCTAGTCACCTCTGGAATTGTGGGATTGGAGGCACAATTGAACTGATGAAGTCTGAATGTATATCAAAGTCGTTTCTTTTAAAAAAAACATTTTTGAAAAAGGTATGGGTTCTATGTCTAATATGGAAATTTGTTTTCCTTGAGCACATGTGTATAATTTTTATCAAACTACTTGCTTTCTCAATGACACGGGTGAGGAGAGAGGGAAGGAGCGGATTTGGAACTCAAAATTTTATACACCCACACATATACAATGTTAAAATTTTGTTTTCATGTAATTAGAAAAAATGCATATATCCACATATATACATGTACATATGTGTGTAGATAGATAGATATAGATAGATGAATAGATAGATAGATGGATAATAGATATGTTCAGATAACAACCATCTGATATTAATTGCTTAACACTGCAAAGAGCTCTACCAGGAGTAGAATGTATAGAAGAATAAATAATGGCACTTCAGATCTAGTAGAAGAAATGTAGCATACCATATACACAAAATGGAAAAAAATATACAGGACTAATACATACAAAGAGGTCTAAGGCAGGAAAGATAATTTTTTTATATTTCTATTTCACACAAGGCTTTATGTAGCTGACCGTATCTGAGGTAATTCTTCAGAGGAGAGTTTCAAAAGACATTTATTTTGTGGTGGAGAGAAAAGGTTGAAAGAAGTTTTCAATCATATGAAATGATGTAGAAAATGGCACAGAACTAAATGAATAATAGTACAAAAAGCATTATCTCTAAGGTCAGAGGATCAGTGCTCCAATCCCACATCTGACATGATCTTTAGAACAATAGCATATCACTTAACCACCTTGACCCTTAGTTTCCTCCTCTATAAAATATGGGTCATGGACTTGATGCTCTCTGTGGTGCCTTCCAGCTCTTTGTTCAATCCTTTTTAGTCATATCTGATTTTGTGTGATCCTATTTGGGTTTTTTTGGAGTAGAGTAATTTGCCATTTTCTTCTCCAGCTCTTTACATACAGATGAAAAAACCGAGGCAAAAACAAGATAAAAAAAAACATGACCAATGTCACACAGTAAGTATTTAAGGACAGATTTGAACTTATGCAGATAACTTCTTCTGACCCCAGATTCAGCCCTTTATACAGTAAGGCATCATCTAGCTGCCCTAGATCCAGGCCTAAACCTTTAATTTCTTATTATTTTTGTAACATGTAATCAGATAAGTTCTTAGATAGGAACAGATAGGAAAGGGCAGTAGAAAATACTCTGTGCTTCATGTCTGAAGTTAGGAGCACATTTTCAAGTTCTGCAATTTAATAGTTTTCTGACTTGTGGTAAATTAATTTACTTCTTGAATTTCATCCAGGAAATGGAAACAACAACAAAAAAGTGCTACATGGATTAACTGTGAATAAAACATTTTAGAAACCTCAAAGCACTACAAATAAATGTGAATTTCTGTGATGATGATGATGGAAGCAGCTAGGTAGCACAGTGGATAAAGTACCAGACCCGGAGTCAGGAAGACTCTTCTTGAGTTTAAATCTGGCTTCAAACATTTACTAGCGATGTGACCCTGGGCAAGCCACTTAACTCTTTGCCGCAGTTTTCTCAAAAGCAAATGAACTGAAGAAAAGGATGGCTGAGCACTCTAGTTTCCAAATGGATTCACAAGAGTTGTATATAGATGAAATGACTAAATGATGATGGAAATGATATGACAGGAAGTCACTGAAGAATTCTGAGTAGAAAAGCAATATGATTAAAAACTGTAAACTTGATTTAAAGGGATGTTGATACAAATGCAAATCTGAAAATTTCTCTGGAATAATCATTGAATGGAGAGGAAATATTTTTTTTTCTCTCAAATAAAAACTGTACTTTTTATTGTGTTGAAAGGAGGGCATTTTAAAACATTCAATTCTTGGAAAATTATAGATAAATATGTTAAAATTCAGAGAGAGGGCCAGGCTTTCAGTCATGAACATCTGAATTCACATCTTGTTTCTGACACGTTAAATGTGTGGCTCTGAGACAGTCATTTAACCCCTCCTTCCCCCAGTGCCCAAGGCAACCAAAACTAATCAACACTGGCAGGAGAGGTTGTAGGATTTTCCACATCATGAAATCTACCACATTGATTAAACCACAGATACAGAAAAATCAGAATCAAAATAGATGCTAGTAACTGCTCCATAATGTCACCTTCAAAACTGAAAATATATTACAGATATTATCCTTTAGTCAGCTAATCTTTTTTAAAAATATATATATATGTAATCATTACTTTATGATATATATTTAAATATAAAGAATTGTCTTTATGAATAAGCAGGTAGGAATAGTAAAACATGTTAGGAAAATAATGGCAAAGAAAATTCTTAGGATCATAGTTCTAAAATTGTAAAGGAACATAGGGGTAATTTAGTACAACTCCCTTATATTATAAATAGATGTTAAATGGCTTGTCCAGGGAAATAAAGAGAATGAAAAGAAAAATTGGTATTTGAATTTAGGCTCCTCAGAACTGAGATCAAGACAAGTTATGGGCATCAACAATGTCATAATTTGTTTTCCTTGATTATTCATGTTTGTAACAAGCATATTGTGCTCTAGTTTTTTTCAAAAGTGAGGAATATGAATGTCATATATGTAAAAATTAGGTTAAATTTACAATGGCCACAAATATGTCATGTTTGATAATTTTTCCACAAAAAAGTAAAGCTGATGAAATAAAAGATTTTGACATTTAGTTTGAATGTATCCATTTTAAATGTACCCATACAATAGGTAATTATATGTTTTTTTAAAATAAAATATTTTAATTTATTTACTTAATTGTTATATATTAATACATATAAAATATGTGGACTATGATAAGATTATGAAAAAGATCAGTTTTTTAATATTACTTTGGACAATTTTACATACATGGTCTAAAGAAGTTATCTTTTAAAATTTTTACTTGTGCATGCTTTCAATAATCTTAATTAAAGAAATCTAACATATTTAAGATATTTTAAAAGACTTCTAGAATTGGCTGCAATCATTTGAACCAATATTTAAGCCTCTGTAGAAGAACCTACTGTACTGATATCCCTAATATAGTCTAATTACATTTTGAGAGACAAAATAAGTAAATTTTAAATGCAAATATGTTCTATGTACATATATATGACATATTTAACACAAATTTCATTTAAGTTTGATGTTATGTTCATAAAATAAAAAGTTGAGGAATATTAGAGATTATTTAGTGAGTCAATAACATTTTTAAGTACCTACTTTGCCCCAACCACTGTTAAGTTTAAAAAGACAAAAAAAAATGGAGCTTACAGTTTAATGAGGGAGACAGCACGTAAACAACTATATACAAAAAGGTATATACAGGATAATTGGCAATAATCAAGCAGGGAAGGCACTTGAATTTAGAATGATCAAGAAAGTTATCTTACAGAGGTGAGACTATGGCTCAAAGGAAGCCAATGAAATCAATAGGAGGAGATTAAGTCGAAGACAATTCATGAGAAGCAGCCAATAAACATGGGGAGTTGGGAGATGGGAGATGAAATAATTATTATTCAAATAACAAAGATCAATATACAGGGCCAAAGAACCTAGAAGGAGTAATGAAAAAGTAAATTGTAAAGAGTGAAGTGGGGAGAGAGTATGAAGGATTTCGAATGCCAGAGGATTTTATATTTGTTTCTGATGGTTACAGGGAACCATTGGTGTTTACTGAGTAATAGGAGCAGGAATTTAAGACATGGTCTTTCCTGGGGTTTTGGAAGATAATTTTGACCAATGATCAGAAGATGGACTGGTATAGGAAGAGATCCATCATCAGGTTTTTGCAATAATGTAAGCATGATATGATGAGGACCTGAACTAGGAAGGTAGAAGTATCATAGGCAAGAAGTCCAAATACCATGTTTTACAGATTATAGAACTAAGGCCCCAAAAGAAATTAAGAGCCAGAATTCAAATTCAGACTTACTGGTGGCAAATATCGTTTTTTCCATCACACTAATATTTTATTCCCAGCAATCCTTTGAATTGTGAAATACAGGGATTGTGGCATCATTTTACTGATGGGAAAACTGAAGCTAAGTGTTTAATTGACTTACCTAAGGTCTGATAGTACTTTTTAATTCAAGTTGCCTTTAGCTAAATGAGATTCATATATAGAACATGGAAAATAAATATCAAATTTGTAGTATCTATTTATGCTTTGAAGAGTAATCATTCATTAGCTTAATCATGGTAGATTATTTGATTTCTTTAAAGTATTTTATTTAGGCTATATCCCCCTGTGACAGGCAAGATATGATTCAAATGTGCTGGCAGAAATAGAAGCATATCATTTACTCATAGGCAGAAATAAGCTTTATGATGGCAAGATATCTTATTTAAAGCACTTATTAGCCCAGACAATTCAAATTGCAAAAGGCCCTGATTAATAAAGGAATATTCTGAGTGTTCCATACTGCTAGCACTAACCTGGCTTTAGCCACAGCATATGCAATAATGAATTGCAGGTCCTCTTCATTGAGTTTTTCAAATATTACAAAGTAGTGTAATGTTTTATATAGAATAAAATATTAAAAGAAATTAAATAAATCCTAATTCATTTGGACTCCATTAAGTCAAAGTCTAGCAATTTGACTTGACATTAATTGCATTTGTTAAGAGCTTATGATGCAAATAAATAATTTCTATAAATTTTGTAGGAAGAATGCTCAACTTAATTTGCATGAGGAGAGATCATAATACATTATTGTATCCAAATTTACACAGACACTGAAAAACTAGAATAACAAGCTCATGTTTAGTGAGGACTACAAAATATGGCATCCATAATAAACAAGATGAAGGAATTGTAGTTGTTTAACCCAGAAAAGGGAAGACTTAGGGAGGTAATGATAGTTATCTTAAATTATAAGTGGCTCTTTCTTTGGAAAGAAGAATTAGAATGGTTTTGCTTGGTTTTAGAGCCTAAGATCAATAGGAGGAAATTAAAGAGAAGAAGATTTAAATTCAATATAAGGGAAAAAATCCTTAAAATAGAGACAGCTCAGGAGCATGATGACTATAGTGTGAGACCTGGAGTCAGAAAAAATCTGAGTTTAAATTCAAAATCAGAAACTTATTATGTGTCCCTAAGCAAGTCACTGACAACTTCACTGCTTCAGTTTCACTCTACCCGGGTTGTTTTGAGGTGGATACATGAGAACATACATTTATAAAATGCTTATGTAAAACGTAAAACAGTATGTAAGTTTTAACTTTTGTTAGAATTCAAAAGTGAAATCATCTGCTTTGAAAAATAAGTTTCTCGTTCCTGGAGGTCTTCAAGCAAAGTATAGATAACCACTTATCAAACTGGGAGAGGGAAGGGTGTGCATTGTTTGAGTTAGAGAGTTTCTGAGGCCCCTTCTTACACTGAGATACAATGATCAAATGAAACAAACAGATCCAGAAGGAAATTCACCTGAAAACATTTTTATCACAATCAAAAAGTCAAAAATTAAATTAAATTAAAGAAATAATTAAAATAGATAGATGAATAAATAATTATAAATAAAAAGTGAAAGGAGTTTGGGAGCTAAGGAAGATGACCCAAAAAGCTCACATCTGGAAATAGATGCTGAGCTTTGAAGGAAGCTGGAAATCCAAAAGACAATGATGAATAAAGTGGGAGGAAACCTAGTTATGGAGGACAGCTTGTGCCTTTGCACAGTCAGGGAATGAAATGAAGTGTATCAAAACAAAAAGTAGACTAGTTTGGCTGAAATGGACAATAAAAAATCCAGTTAGCTACAGCTATTTGCAAGCATTTAAAAACAATAAAACTGCATTTCTTTCCAAATGTTCTGTTCAGACTTTGCTTCCTATTCAGAGCAAAGTTCCTTTCAATTCACCCAAATTAGTGAATTTTTCCATATCATATTTCTATGGTTGTTCTGTTTTCTGATGATACATTAAAATAACAGATAAGTCATTGAACCCATATCATGATAGAGATAGAAACTTCATAGTCTGTAAGGTCACCTCAATCTCTATAATTCTATGCATTTGTAATTCAAACATTAATAATGAAATGAAAGCTCTTCATGCTCATGCACTGTCTTTGTCTCTTCCCCTCCACAGACAGATCTTAATTAGTCTCTACTAAAATTATGTTCTCAGGGCTATCACATAGAGGGAACACTATCTTTGAAGACTTTGTCAAAGCAACAAAAACTCTGGCAAATACTACCAAGTTAGGTTTTGAAGTGTTGGGTTGGTGCTGGACACCAGGTCTGCCATACAAAACCAGTCTACCTAATTTTGGAGAGAATCATCAACAGAAGATTGGCCACTGGGTGATAAATAGTTTTGGCCATAACAACTCATGAAATCATTTAGTGAGATATGGAGTAGCTGCTATTTACATCAGTGTATGGAGTACCCACATCAATGAATTCACAGTTCTTTCTAAATTGAAATGAGATGCTGAGAGAGAGGGGGAAAGAACAGAAAAGAAAAAAAAAACTTGTTTCAAAATAGTCATTTCACTGGAGGCAGAAAGCATATGCAATTTTTTTACATTTTATTACATAGTGTTCATCTTAATTTTGCCATGTCGTTTTAGGATACAAAAGGATACAGGGAACTAAAGAGAGTACAGCTTTATTCTTGGTAGTAAATAGAGAGCCAGTACTATAAGCAGTTTCAAGTTCTGATCCATATTAGCTGGTTCATTTTGGGTAAAGGCCATTTAATTTTTCCACGTCTCATGCTGCTCTCCAAGACTATCAATTGCAGAGAAGGTAATGAATTACATTTATAAGAACAAATTTCCTTAAAAGGGAACATCACAAGTCAAGCTTCCCCCAAAAAGGTGTGTATTGTTGTTTTTGAGATTGGTCAGTCAACTTTTACAAATATAAGAATCAGTCTTATGATTGTATTTGTATCAGTAACTCCCAGGTAAGAAAACTTCCTGCATCTATGGAGATCAGCACCCTTCTCTGCAATTAATAATCTTAGAGATCTGCCCAGAATTTAAAAACATTAAGCCATTCAAGATTGCACAGTCAAGTGTTTATCAGGAGCAAGACAAAAAAAGGGGTCTCCTGATTCTGAGATCAGAATATTTGTCATATCGTGTTTCTTCCTTTATACATTCATACAAGTATTTTATTTGTAACTCATTAATATAGTACATAAAGTCTCAGCTTTAGGACTAATTACTCAGTTAATCAAGTCAGACTCTAAATGATTTACATATTAAGATATATAAGGTACATTCAAAAGTGAATTAAATCTGTATGTGTGGGTTTTAGATTTTACTGTGTATTTGATAATAGAAATATTTTAAATCAGAATTAGTATGATTAAACAATCTTCAAATAAGTCTTTCCATCTTCAATCAATAAACATAATAAAAGAATGGGTCCAACAATTGACTCCTACATCTATTTTAAATATAATCTCTAGAGCTTTGTTAATAAATTAAAATTAATTATTTCCTTTTGGACATCACATTTTTCTCTCTCAATAAGTCATGGAGTCATGATTTTATCAGCATGGAATTCCCTCTACCAATAATGATCACAACCTTTCTATGCTTTAGTAGACTATTTTTATCTGTTGCTGATGAGGAGAAAAATACATCATTTCTTGTGGATGGATAAATATTCTAACCCCTGCCTCCATATAAGCTAGATCAGTTTTTTTTCTTAAATTATATTGAAGCTATTTTCAACACCTGAAAGACTTACAACACTAAAGGAAGAGGCTATTGAAATCAATTCCTCCTACCTCCACAAAAAGCTCCAGGAATACTCAAATGGACAACTCAAGCATTCATCTTAGACAACTCAGAATATCCCCATGAATACGTTAGTGGAATATCTTTCTATTGTTATGGCAAAGTAAACTCCCCTTCATTACCTGGGCAATTTCTTACAAGCAAGTCATTTTGTTCCAAAATCAAACCTAAATTAATAAGGGGCCTGATATGAGATAAAAATTTCTCTTTTCTTAATTATATAGATATTCTTATGACAGACATGCAGTCTACTATCAAGTCAATGTTCAAAAGGTTTCCATCTTTGTAGGACCTGTGAGATTTTTCCATTTACATGTCATTTTGAAAACCTACTCACCTCCTTGACACAATGAAATGCTTGAATATGAAATAATTTTTAAATATTTAACAATAGGAAAAAGGACATGAAATTTGATTTACAAAATTATGCTGAAAAAAGCCATGTAATTTAATAGCTCTATGAACTGTGCATTTTGCAAAAGAGAGGTGAGGGGTTCTGCTAATGTCTCTTTTCAAAGGATAGGCTATTAAAAAATCTGCACTAGTAATTTTTTAAAAATATTTTGTGATTGTAACAATTTTATATATTGTTTTCCTGGATCTGCTCACTTCAATTAGACAAGTTCACATAATTCTTCCTTGTATTCATTATATTTGTTCATCCTTATATTTTAGAAATTTTTGACTTCCGGGGGTGGAGCCAAGATGGTGGAGATCAGACAAGTCTCTGTAAACTTCTCTAACCTTCCCTCAAACCAACATCAGATAAAGTTTCTAGACTGGTTTTGAAGTCAAAGAATCCACAATATCTGGAGCAAAACACATTTGTAGAAGAAGATACAGTGGAAGAATTTCAAAACAGGTCTCTTTTAATTGGGCAAGGGGGTGGTCTGCCAAACCCAGACTGCAGCACAGGAAGACCAGGGCAAGGAGCTAGAGCAGGAATCAGATCATTGTGGCACAAATAGGGGTCTTTTGTGGGCCTCTTGGGCCAACCTGTCCTGATTATAAGCAGGTGGTTTGGAAGATCTGCCTTTTGTGGGCGGTAGATTGTGAACCACTGAACCCCTATATGAGCATCAGACCTAGTTGCCATTACACAGCACCCTAGAGGGATCAATTAATCAGCAGAACTGCCCAGCACCTGAAATAACTCAATCAGCAGAACTGGCCCAGGGCAAATTAAAGCAGCTGTCCCTCCTTTGCCTTGAACAGACCCCACACCTTTAAAAAATGAATAAAAAACCAAAAAGAACTCTCACCATAGACACCTTTTATGGAGAGAGCGAAGAAGAGACCTCAAATCCTGAAGTCCCTAAAGGTAAAGCAACTCTAGAAAAAGCCCAAAAGAGAGACATAAGCTGGACCCCATGTCACAAGGTTTTCTTTGAATACTGCATAAAGGGTCTTAAAAGAGAATTTGAAGAAATATGGAGAAACTAAATGAGATCATTGCAAAAAAATAGAAAAAATGGAAAAAGAATGCAAAGAACAAAAAAACTTGTAATTGGTCAATTGTAAAAAAAGCTAAAAACAGTAACTAAAGAAAATAAGATATTAAAAATCAAAATTGAACAAATGGAAGTGAATGACTGAACAAGACTTCAAGAATCAGTCAACAAAAACAAAGAAAATGAAAAGATAGAAGAAAATATGAAATATCTCCTAGAAAAAAAAACTAACCTGGAAAATAGATCTAGGAGAGACAATTTAAGGATTTTAAGGCTTCTTGAAAGCCCTAACAAAGAAAAGAACCTAGACAAGATCTTCCAGGATATCATGAAAGAAAACAGCCTTGATATTTTAGAATCAGAATGCAAAATAACTATTGAAACAATCCACCGATCGATCACCTTTGGAAAGAAACCCCAAAATTAAATCCCCAAGGAATACTGTGGCTAAATTCCGGAATTATAATACCAAGATATTGCAAGCATTCATAAAGAAACAATTTACATACTGGGGAGCCACAATTAGTATCACCCAGGACCTAGTAGCTTCCACCTTAAAGGATTGAAGGGCCTGGAATCTGATATTCTAAAAAGCAAAGGAAATGGCATTACAGCCAAGAATAAGCTATCCAGCTAAAATGAGCATTATCTTTCAGGAAAGAAGATGGACATTCAATGATATAGGGGAGACCAGAACTGAACAAAAAATTTGATCTCTAAACACAGAATTGAAGAGAAACATAAAAAGGTAAAAAAACAAACAAACACACAAACAAACAAATAACCAAACCTCTTGAGAACTATATTTGTGTTATGGATATAGTTAGAGAATGATAGAAAATGAGGGTTGATTTTATTATGACATTATGATTATGATTAGTATGATATTATGATAATATGAAAAAGAAATTAGAGGTAGGAAAGGGATAACACTGGAAGAAGAGGGAAAGGGAGGTAAAATAAGGGAAATTACATCATATGTAGAGGCAAAGAAAACCTATTATAATTGAGGGGGAAAAGGGAGGGCGATGAGCATTGTGTTAATCTTAATCTCATCAGATTTGGCTCTGACAGAATAATAGATGGATTTTGTATCATAAAGAAACTCTTCTACCTTATGAGGAAACAGGAGGTAAAGGGGGAAAAGAAAGGGAAAGACTAATAGAAGGGAAAACAGAAGAATTAGGGGAAAGGTATAAAAAGGGGTGGGGCTCTAAAGGGGAAGGATTATTTGAGGGAAGTGGTTATCAAAAGCAAATTAATAGGGCAGAGGGAAAGAGGATAGGAAAGAGAAAAGCATAATCTAGAGTAAATAACATGGCAGGAAATAAATAATTAGTTATTTTACCTGTAAATGTGAATGGAATGAACTCTGCCATAAAGCAGAAGCAGATAGTAGACTGGATTAAAAGCCAGAACCCAACAATATGCTGTTTACAAGAAACACATTTAAAGCATAATAATACAATACAGAGTGAAGGTAAAGGCTGGAGCAGTATCTATTATGCTTCAGGTGAACAAAATAAAAGCAGGGGTACCAATCCTGATTTCAGATCAAGTAAAAGCAAAAATAGATCTAATAGAAAGAGACAAGGAAGGAAACTATATCTTACTAAAGGGTACCATAGATAATGAAGCAATATCAATACTAAACATATATGCACCAAGTGGTATAGCATAGAAATTCCTAGAGGAAAAGTTCAGAGAGATACAAGAAGAAATAGATGGGCAAAACTATAATAGTAAGGGATCTCAACCTCCCTCTCTCAGAACTAGATAAATTGAACCACAAAATAAATAAAATAGAAGTTAAGAAGGTAAACAAAATGTTAGAAAAGTTAGGTATGACAGATCTTTGGAGGAAATTAAATGGAGACAGAAAGGAGTTTACTTTTTTCTCAGTGGTTCATGGAACTTATACAATAATTGACCATGTGTAAGGACACAAAAATCTCAAAATCAAATGCAAGAACGCAGAAACAGTAAATGCATTTTTTTCAAATCATGATGCAATAAAACTCACATGCAATATAAGGCCAGGAGAAAATAGACCAAAAAGCAATTGGAAACTAAATAATCTCATCCTAAAGAATGAAAGGGTGAAACAGCAAATTACAGACACAATTACTAATTTCATCCAAGAGAAAGACAATAATGAGAGAACACACCAAAATTTGTGGGATGCAGCCAAAGTGGTAATAAGGGGAAATTTTATATCTCTTAGATGCTTATTTGCATAAATTAGAGAAATAGAAAATCAATTAATTGGGCTTGCAACAACAACAACAACAACAACAAAAACTTTTTTCCTAGAAAAAGAAAAAAATAAAAACCCCCAATCAAATACCAAACTTGAAATCCTGAAAATAAAAGAAAGTAATAAAATTTAAAGTTAAAAAAAATTGAATTAATAAATAAAACTAAATTTGGTTTTATGAAAAAACCCAACAAAATAGATAAACTTCTAGTTAATTTGATTAGAAAAAGAAAAGAGAAAAATCAAATTGTTAGTCTCAAAAATGAAAACAGAGAACTTTCCACCAATGAAGAGAAAATTAGATCAATAATCAGGAGTTATTTTGTCCAACTTTATGCCAATAAATTTGATAACCAAGTGAAATGGAGGAATATCTACAAAAATATAGATTTACAAAGTTGAGAAGAGGAAATAAATCACTTAAATAGTCCTATTTTAGAAAAAGAAATAGAACAAGTCATTAATCAACTCCCTAAGAAAAAAGCCCCAGGACCAGATGAATTTACATATGAATTCTACCAAAGACCTAAAGAACAATTAACTCCAATATTATATAAACTATTTGAAAAAATAGTCAATGAAGGATTCCTACTTAATTCCTTTTATGACACAGACATGGTACTGATACCTAAACCAGTTAGAACAAAATCTCCCTAATGAATATTGATGTAAAAATCTTAAATAAAATATTAGCAAAGAGACTCAGAAAATCATCCCCAGGAATATACCATGATCAAGTAGGATTGCAAGGAGGGTTCAATATTAGGGAAACTATTTGCATAATTGACTATATCAATAATCAAAT
Organism: Myrmecobius fasciatus; assembly: GCA_023553655.1. Lineage (NCBI taxonomy): Eukaryota > Metazoa > Chordata > Mammalia > Dasyuromorphia > Myrmecobiidae > Myrmecobius > Myrmecobius fasciatus. The sequence goes on from JAJPUD010006457.1 coordinate 19,519, forward strand.
TAATAAAAAAAAACATGATTATCTCAATAGGTGCCGAAAAAGCATTTGATAAAATCCAACATCCATTCCTGTTAAAAACACTAGAGAATATAGGAATAAATGGACTTTCCTTAAAATAGTCAGTAGCATCTATTTAAAACTATCAGCTAGCATTATATGTAACAGTGATAAACTGAAACTATTCCCAATACGATCAAAGGTGAAACAAGGTTGCCCACTATCACCATTACTATTCAATATTGTATCAGAAATGCTAGCCTTGGCAATAAGACAAGAAAAAGAGATTAAAGGAATTAGAGTAGGTCATGAGGAAACCAAATTATCACTTTGCAGATGATATGATGGTCTACTTAGAGAATCCTAGAGAATCAACTAAAAAACTATTAGAATTAATTCATAACTTAACAAAGTTGCAGGATACAGAATAAATCTACATAAATCATCAGTATTTTTATACATCATTAACAAAATTCAACAACAAAAGATACAAAGAGAAATTCCATTTAAAATAACTGTTGATAGTATAAAATATTTGAGAATATATTTGCAAAGGGAAAGTCAGGATCTATATGAGCAAAACTACAAAATACTCTCCACACAAATAAAGTCAGATCTAAACAACTGGAAAAATATCAAGTGCTCTTGGATAGATCGAGCAAATATAATAAAGATGACAATACTGCCTAAACTAGTCTATTTATTTAGTGCTATATCAATCAACCCAAGAAATTATTTTACTGAACTAGAAAAAATATCAACACAGCTCATCTGGAAAAACAAAAAGTCAAGAATTTCAAGGGAATTTATGAAAAAAAAAAGCAACAGATGGTGGCCTAGCTGTACCAGATCTAAAACTATATTATAAAGCAGCAGTCATCAAAATGATTTAGTACTGGCTAAGGAAGAGAGTACTTGATCAGTGGAATAAGTTAGGTTCACAGGACAAAATAGTCAATGACTACATTAATTTAGTGTTCGATAAACCTAAAGACCCCAGCTTTTGGAATAAAAGCTCACTATTTGACAAAAACTCCTAGGAAAATTAGAACCTAGTATGGAAGAAATTAGGCATTGACCCACACCTAACATCATATATCAAGATAATGGATTTTGAAATGGATTCATGATCTAGACATAAAGAATGATATTATAAACAAATTAGAAGACTGTAGGATGGTTTACATCTCAGATATATGGAGGAGGAAGGAATTTGTGATGAAAGAAAAACTAGAGATCATCATTAATCACAAAATAGGCAATTTTGACTATATCAAGTTAAAAAGTTTTTGTACAAACAAAATGAATACAGACAAGATTAGAAGGGAAGCAATAAACTGAGAAAGCATTTTTTACATTCAAAGGTTCTGATAAAGGCTTCATTTCTAAAATATATAGAGAAATGACTCAAATATATTAGAATTCAAGGCATTCTTCAATTGATAAATGGTCAAAAGATATGAACAGACAATTTTCAGATGAAGAAATTGAAACTATTTCTAGTCACATGAGAAGGTGCTCCAAATCACTATTGATCAGCGAAATGCAAATTAAGACAACTCTGAGATACCACTCCCCACCTGTCTGATTGGCTAAGATGACAGGAAAAGATAATGAGGAATGTTGGAGGGGATGTGGGAAAACTGGGACACTGATACATTGTTGGTGTAATTGTGAACAGATCCAACCATTCTGGAGAGCAATTTGGAGCTATGCTCAGAGTTATCAAACTGTGCATACCCTTTGATCCAGCAATATTTTTACTTGGCCTATATCCCAAAAAGATCTTAAAGGAGGGAAAGGGACCCACATGTGTAAAAATGTTTGTGGCAGCCCTTTTTGTAGTGGCAAGAAACTGGAAACTGAATGGATGCCCATCAATTGGAGAGTGGCTGAATAAATTATGGTATATGAATGTTATGGAATGTTATTGTTCTGTAAGAAACAACCAACAAGATGGTTTCAGAGACACTTGAAGATACCTACATGAACTGATGCTAAGTGAAATGAGCAGAACCAGGAGATCATTATACACAGCCACAACACTGTACAATGATCAATTCTGATGGACATGATTCTCTTCAACAACGAGGTGACTCAAACCTGTTCCTATTGTTCAGCGATTAAGATAGTCATATACATCCAGAGAAAGGCCTGTGGGAACTGAGTGTGGAGCACAACACAACATTTTAATGCTTTCTGTGAATATTTCCCTGCATTTTGTTTTCCTTCTAAGGTTGTTTTTTTTTTTCCTCTCTAGACCTGATTTTTCATGTGCAGTAAGATATATATATTTATATGTATACATATATATGTACATATATATACATATATTTGATTTGTCATACAATTTAACATATTTAACATGTATTAGATATATATGTATACATATATATACACATATATTTGATTTGTCATATAATTTAACATATTTAACATGTATTAGACTACCTGTCATCTAGGGGTGGGGGTGGGGGGAAGGAGGGGAAAATTTGGAATAAAAAAATTTTTGAAAAGGTCAATGTAGAAAAATCACTCATATATTCTATAAATAAAAAGCTTTAATTAATTAAAAAATAAAAATCCCATGTGTAAAGCTGCCCCCCCAAAAAAGGAGAAATTTTTAAAAATGTGATGATCGATTTAAAAATATCCTGTGTAAAAAGCAGTGTTGACTTCTTCTATGTAGACTGTTTCCATTTTAGAAGACATTGTATCATAAGCTAGTTTCTCATTGGGTTATTCCTTCTCTCATCCACCCTGACAAAATGGGCCAGCAGAAGCAAGTGATACACTTTTACCAGTCCCAGAGCCTCCCTTGTCTAATAATATACTACAGCTTTTTCATTTGAGTTTCACTCCATCTATCTAATTTATCCTCTCAAGAGTGTTGTTAGAAGCTATGCCATTCATCTACATTTGTCATGGAAACCAACGTCTGGTTAAAAATCTTTTTCAATAATCTAGCCCCTGTTCTATAGTTTAAGATGAAGTGTTCCTCATTCATACAACTACACCTAAATTCACACCTTCATCATATATCAGCAAGATTATTATTAACAGTTTTCTAATTGGTCTCTTATCTTCATGTTGCCCCATTCTATTACATATTACACACTTTCCCAAGTATATTTTTTTCTTAAGGATAGATCCGATCAAGAGTTTCCCTTGCTAAGCCAATTATTATGATTTCTTATTGCCTCTCAGATAAAATATAAATTCCTCGCTTTAGATTTTTTGCTTATGCCGCCTGGCCTTCTCTGATCATTATTACCCCTCCAATACTTTGTGACCCCTCCCCCAAATAGCCTTCTTTCTGTTCCTCACATAAAACAGTCAACCTCCTTTGAAAGGGCCAACCACCATGTCAAAATGATTTCTTCCTTAGAGAAAACATCATACATTCCCTTTCTTCCCACCAATAACGTATTCATTGCATTCTCCTGAGATCCTAAGCATTCCTTGAAGGAGGGAATACTCTTGAGGGAGGAGACTGAGTTCATTATAAATTTATGGTATATTTCAAGACCTGTGCCTTATTACTACATACTCACATTGCCATTTCCAAAGTCAGTAGATATCTTCATATACTACTTTATTGAGAAAATCAACTATAAATTTCCTCTTCTTTCCCATCTGATATCCCAAAATTATTATGCATTCTCAGGTACTTTCTCTTCTGTGGTGAATTCCTTATTCTTTCAGTTCCTCTCTGTCCTCCTCTCTCCCTTTCATTCTTCCTCCCTTTTTGCCACATATTTATCACATCATATCATAACATATAATATCTTATGTGTATGTTGTTTCTCTGCTCCAAGTGGTATCATCATAAAGATCTAATTTTGGAATCCATAAAATCTAAGTTCAAATTTGGCTGTGGATACTTATTAGCTGTATGACCTGGAAACATAGCTTAATAACATTTTCACCAGTTTCTCTAATCTGGATGTCATATTTGCTCAATGTACTCAATAAGATGTGACACTCACAATTAATCTTAACATTTCAAATGTGGTCCAAACAAAGCAGAACAATGAATTTCATCCTCCTACCATTCTGAACAGTATTCTTTGAAATAAAGTGTAAGGTCACAGTCTTTTTTTTTTTTCATTTTATTTTATTTATTATTATTATTTTTAATTTTATTTTATTTGCATAACATATGTGTGGGTAATTCTTCAACAATAACCCTTACATAGCTTTCCATTACAAATTTTTCCCCCCAACTTCCCCACCCCTCCCCTAGATGGCAGGATATCCACTACATGTTAATTATTTTAAAATATTGGCAAATCGAATATATGTATACATATTTCCAAACTTATCATTGTTGTGCAAGAAAAATCTTATCTACACAAACGATATATCAGATAAAGGAAACACAATGTAAGCAAACATCAATCAAGGAGTAGGTCACAGTCTTTTTTATAAAAAAAATAATGTTACACAGTTTAATCATTTTGAGTTGAAAAATATCATTGGATTCATTCATTTTTATCTTCAAAAGTTTCAATATGAGTGGGGAGAAAAGAATGATAAACCAATCTTCAAATCATCAAAACTGAATTATTAAGTAAAAAGCTAAAAATATATAGCAGTATATTAAGAATAAAGTCTGAAAGTGATGTAAGAACTTCTGAAAGGATCTCAGGGCTAAGATGATTGTAAAGGCTGAAAGTAAGACATGGACCTTAGTTTGGAACTTGATAAATGAGAATGAGAATGATGAATCATGAATATGGGGTATGAAATTATCAAAGAAAGCAAAATGAAAATAAACATAATAAACTGCTGGGACAATGAAGCACAGATCAGACTAGATTAAAAGCTATCATTGATTATCACTGAATTAATTATGCAATGGGAGAATTGGAAGAGATCTCAGCAGTTCAATACATACATAAAGGAATATCCACTATAACATATCTGATCAGCCACAGATTGAAAAGCTCCCAGGAGTAAGAGTCATCTATCTTTTGAAGCAGATCATTCAACTTTTGCACATATCTAACTATTACAAAGATTCTCCCAATATAAAGGCTAAATATGCCTCTTTGCCACCACAATCCTTCATTCTTGATTTTGCCCCTGAGTCAAATAAAACAAGTCTAATTATTCTTATGCAGAGAAACTTTCCATGTCTTAAACACAGCAACCAAATATCTGGGTGCTACCTGTCAGCAAAACTTAACAAGTTGCTTCAACTTAAACCTCCTGTATCAAAGTCTCAAGGTCTTTCATTATAGTAATCAACCTTTTTCTCCTTTTCCTCTCTCCTTCAGCTTTCTTTTCCTTTCTCTTTATTTTTTCCATCCTTGTCTTTCTATTATTGACTTCCTCTAAACTATTATGTGAGAAATTTTGTGATGTAATAGACAGAGAGTCTGCCTTGCATTCAGGAAGACCTGGATTCATGTTTGCCTGATATATGATGGCTGTGTGACTTTGAGCAAAGTATATGACTGATGTACCTTGAAGACTTTCCAAGACCTAATGTTACAGAATATATATCCACATTGGCAATGGGAGTTTCTTTAATGGAGATCAATATAATTTTATATTCATTGCTTGGGAAAGAAAGAAAGGAAGGAAGGAAGGAAGGAAGGAAGAAAGGAAGAAAGAAAGAAAGGAAGAAAGAAAGAAAGGAAGAAAGAAAGAAAGGAAGAAAGGAAGAAAGAAAGAAAGAAAGAAAGAAAGAAAGGAAGAAAGAAAGAAAGAAAGATAGAAAGAAAGAAGGAAAGAAAGAAAGGAAGGAAGGAAGGAAGGAAGGAAGGAAGGAAGGAAGGAAGAAAGGAAGAAAGAAAGAAAGAAGTGGGGAGGGAAGGAGAGAGGAAGGAGAGGAAAGAAAGAAAGAAAAGAGAGGAAGGGAGAAAGAAAAGAAGGAAGAGAGGGAAGGAAGAACTGAACAGATCAGAAGGAACAGAACTAGGAAATGAAGGAATGAAGGAAAAGTTTTTGCAATGATCAAAGGCTGGACAAAATGGTATTTTAAATATTTTCCAAATATCATAAGGTTCTTTAATTAAGTGTGTATTTTCCGACCTTTTTAGTATTACCTCTATAATTTTCTAAGTAAACCATTTCTCGCTTTTCCACAGTTAACATAAGAGTAAATTTCAGTCAACTCATGAGACAAATTTTCACAGATTTTGAAACAATGCTATTCAAACTAATCAGATTTTATTTGTTTAAATGAGTTTTAGCACTGTGGTTGAGTTATCTGCATTATTTCTGCCTCTCTTCACCCTACATAGTGGAAATTGAGTAATTGATAAAATGAGAATATCCTGAAGTTATGAAGTTTGCAAATGTATCATGAGCTGCATGTTTATTTTGTTTTTCCATACCAATGATGTATTTAACACAGATAGCTGGGGAACTCTTCTAGTCTTAAAGCTATAAAATAAACAATTATAGAAAAAGGTAAAAAATACTACTGCCTATATAACAGTTGTTTCTCTTATACACCTATCTTTTTGCCATTTATATGTCTCCTGCTGTTTTCAAGAAATTGACTGTTCAGTAAATAGGGTTTTACTGAAACTTAAAGAGGAAAAGTTATCTTTTGAAAGCCTGAACTTGGTCTTCCTTTAAAGACTCGGGATGGCTTCAGAAGATACATGAAAAAAGAGGAGAAGAAAAAATAAAAAAAAAAGCAAAACAAATCAAAACTCCTCTATTCGTCTCTAGTTAGCCAGAGTGTAGGTTTGAAGAAATCAGTTTTTTTTTTTTTTCCCCTCTCTGGTGAAACCCCTTCCAATGTAGCCACAATTTTAGTTCATTTCACACTACTATTGCCATACCTCCCAGGGAAATTTCCATTGATTTGTTTTTACCAGGGAAATGATAGTTTTCTTAAAGTAACAGTATATTTCCCAAATTCTGGGAGCCCTGAAGCATTTTCTCATCCCAATATATCAGTTTGTTTTGTGCTAGCGTTGAAACACTTTAAGATGATTTTAAGATTTTATTTCATTGTTTTATAAACCACATCAATTGTAGATAAAATTTAAGGAAAGGGTTGCACAATGAAATTTCTGCATATAAATATCTAAACTGTCAACTTAAAAAAAGCAACTATCAGTTTGGGAAATTTTCTTTTTTTTTCTTTTTTCTTTTTGCTGAGGCAATTGAGGTTAAGTGACTTGCCCAGGGTCACACAGCTAGGGAATGTTAAGTGTCTGAGACCAGATTTGAACTCAATTCCTCCTGAGTTCAGGACTGGTGCTCTATCCACTGCGCTACCTAGCTGCCCCAGTTTTGGAAATTTTCAAACTTAAAAAAAAAAAAAAAAAGATATTCCTCCAAGAAGTTAATCATAGAGTCCATTTTCCAAATTAACAAGGAAACAAAAACACCCAAATAAGATTAAAAAATTCTTAAGAATAATATTTACTCAAATGTAAACTACTGGCAGATAGCACAGAATTTAACAACTTTCAAAGATGTTGTTCAAAGAAGTTATTAAAATTTATTACATTCAGATTAAAAGAATTAACCTAAAATCATTTACTTATTAAAAAGTACCAAAATTATGTGGTATCTGAAATCATCATTTCTTCCCTCTCTGAATTTTACCTACTTTTCAAAACCTTCCTATATAACAAAACATTTGTCCTTTGATCCATATCATCCCAGAAACAAGTATCTTAATGAGATACACAAAAGACATTAACTAGTACAAGTTGTTCAACAAGGCAAAATCTTAATTGCTGCTTAAAAAATGACAATTTCTGAATATCATCTAATTCAGTAATTATGGATAAATGACAAAATTTCAACCCACCTCAATGGCTAAAAACATATAAGGTACAGCACATGTGGAGAGGACATAACAATAGAAAGAAGAGTGGGGGGGATGGATGCCTGAAGGAGTTTGCACTCTGATTCAAAAGACAGAATAAGAAAGTTTGAATTTATTATAATGAAAAATATAAAGTAGAAGATGGTGGGACTGGAATTGTGCTTTCAGGCTGTGGAATAGGGGAAGTTAACCAGATAAAAGGGAAAAAAAAGGATATAATATTAAAGGAGAAAGGTGGAATGCTCCAGTGTAATCAAGATTGTAGAAGAGGAAGAAGTGAGCAGAGGGGAAGGCAAAAAGAAAAGCTCAGCTGATACAGAGAAATTATCTCTACTCACAGAAAAATACTTTTTAATATCTATTCTGAGAGAAAGTACATCATGCATACTAGATATGTTTCTGCTCTAAGAGCCTTTCCCTCTTCTTTCTTTCTTTTTTCTTTTCTTGATGTTGGATTCCCACACAAGTAGTTAAATAGTCCATCCTTGATTATCTGCAAACATCTAACAAGATGATAGCCTGAGGTGGTATCAGGAAGTTGTTTCAATGATATTTAACTCATGGAAAGAATAGGCAGATAATTTATTATTATTTGAGATCAGTTTTTGCCTGAAGGTTGTATGATGTTGCTAATCTTATTGCTGCTTTTTAAAGAAGCATTTTCCTACACTTCAATTAGAAAAATTTTAATTGGGGTTTTTAAAATTTAAAGATCTTTAATAATAAATTCCCCACAGCATGTCTATTGCCAACCACAGCTGCCACCTCACCCAGTGCTGTTTTTAAAGTAGTTTATAATTAATCACAAAATTAATTGATTTTGAAAAAAAAAGTTTTATTTCCCAGCCCACCCCTCAATTGCATCTTCTAAATTTATATACACATTTTGGTAAGAGACATGATTCCAAAATATACAACTTTTGAAAAAGCAAATATGGTTATGGGACATATTAATCTGAACATACTAGGAAAGGACTATGAGCTCATCTTAAAAAAATACATTGGTAGGATATATTCAATTCAGGTCTCCTAATTTTATCCATCTACTTGTATTTTACTCACTTTTCAAAGTATAGATCAAATCTCATCTCCTTGGTGAAGGCCCACTGATTTTACTCAGCATCTACCAATCCCCTGTGGTATAATTTAAAGTAAATTGAGAAGATATTTTGTTCTGCCACCCCCCCCCACATATCTTCCCAGCATCATCTGATTTTTTTTTATTTTTCTGCTTCCTGAAATGTCACCAATTAGCAATTCATTTAGGTTAATCAGTAGTCCTTTTTAAAAATGCAAATATCCTGCTGAGGGACAAGTGAAACCATTGATCATTCACATCTTAGTATGAATTTATTTCATCTGATACTTTTTTCTTAAAGGCTAGCTGGTTTAGAAGAACTGTCCTTGGGAATGAAAAGTTTTTGAGAAGGAAAAGTTAATGATTTGTTTGATTTCTTAAAGACATTTACATTTCATGATTATAGCTATTTAAAGTCTATGCATCTTTAGGACAAGCCTAGGATCTAAAACTAAATCTACCCTTAGTATCTTATCCTTGGGTCTTTTTTTCCTTTTTTAAATCTTTTCCTGTTGATTTTGATAATTAGATTCTTGTCTTTTTTGAGACTATTTTTTATTGTTAAGTTTTTTAATGGTCTCTTTCTTGTCCATCACAGAAACCACTCTCAAACTTTACCTCAGGATCCTGTCTGACAGTTGATAGACTAGTTATTTTGGAACTGATGACTTGTCTTATTTTTTGTCAATAATCGAAGTTTAGCTTCTACTCCAATGTTGATGTCTGGTATCAGACATCAGGAATGCCAGTCTCTTGATTAACTGCATCTATTCCTGTTTCTGGCTACCACAATTAACTATATTTTTATTTCATTTGCACACTAGGGAATGTGTTGGAAGTCAGGATTTCTCTTGCCAATGTCTCTCTGGAATTTTACCAAATTTACTGTCACACTTCCTTAATATTCCACCTATATACTCCTATTACTCCTGGTTGGGGACTAATTGGATCACTGATTTAACATCAAAATGACCCAATCTGATGCTGAGTCCCATTTTGATAGAGACGTTAAGGATGACAAGGTAGGGTAAATAATTTTAAAAGTTGGAGAAACATGAAGAAAGAAAAATTCAGGTTAAGGACTGCAGAATGAGGCTGTGGATAATGTGAGGATCAAAATGAAGAGGAAACTAGAAGGTAGGAGAGGTTATAAAGAAGAGAAGTTAGGAAAATAAAATTTAAAATCCCGGCAATGATCTTTCTCTTAGCACTTTATCATCATATGCTTCTTCTCCCTCCTCTCTGTTTTATATGCAGATCTTATTACCTTATCTAAAGTGCAATCATTTTGTGGTGAGCCATTGTCTTTTCTAATCCTCAAATACTTAATATACTACAAAACAGATTGTCTATAGTATAGGACCAGAGATGAAATCAGACTAAAATGTCCAAATACAGCTTTGAAGTGACAAAGAGAACATAGATGGAGAATTCAGTTCAGTAAACTTGTATTATTGAGAGAAACAGCATAAAGTTCATAAGAGTCTGCCTCCATGTGATAAAGAGCTGAAATAAAGGCCCTTTCCCACAAAATACTAGAATTAGGATCCCAGTGAAGTCAATTAACAATTAAAATTTTTTTTAATTTTTTTTTTTTTTTTTTGCTGAGGCAATTGGGGTTAAGTGACTTGCCCAGGGTCACACAGCTAGGGAATGTTAAGTGTCTGAGACCAGATTTGAACTCAGATCCTCCTGACTTCAGGGCTGGTGCTCTATCCACTGTGCCACCTAGCTGCCCCAACAATTAAAATTTATTAAGCATCTAGCACTATTGGAGATTAAAATCAACAACAAAAAATACAAACCTTATCCTTCAGAAGCTTACAAATTAAGGTTACAAAGCTTACACATTACACAAAAGGATGCAGAAGGCTGAAGAGGGAGACAAGGGGGTATCTTGTATCTTGGAGTTGAAACCAGGGAGAATAAAAGGTAAAAAGTAGAATAATCTAAAAGTTCAGTATCTGCCTTCTATAAAAGAGAGCTTTGGGAGGAGTTTGGTACTTCCCATCAATCATCCCTCCAAGGAGAGGAGAGAGGAAGCTGAGAGAGGTAGTGTCAATCAGGGCTTGAGACAGAAACTTGGTTATGAGTTTAGAAGTGATGAGTTTATCATGGGAGGATAATCTTTTGTAGAGTGGTATGTGTGAGTGTTTGTGTATATATATAAACAGATAAAAGTATATCTATATATATATGTGTGTGTATGTATATATATACACACATACACACATGTATAAACATAAAAAGATAAAATATATACATATTTACACATCTATACATATATATGCATATGTGTCTACACATATGGGTAGATGAAATTATACACTATCTATATATATACAGATATGCATGTGTACAGATGCATACACACATACATATAAGAGTGTATATGTATGTACACATATACATACACATGCACACACATGCACGCCTATATGTATAGATATGTGTACATATATGCAGATAAACGTATATTGTATGTATATAAACATGTGTGTGTGTGTGTGTGTGTATAGAAAAAGACAAAAGAAAATAGCTTCCAAGGAATTTGTCCTCTACTGGGGGTTAAGGATATGTGTTTGTGTGGGGAAGGGGGTATAACATGTACAAAAATAAAATGTAAGTAAAAGTAAGGAAGTAAGGTGGAACAGTGAATAGAGCACTAGACCTGGTGTCAATAAAATCTAAGTTCAGATCCAGCCACTTCCTAGCTGCATGATCTTTAGCTACTGTTTGTTTGTTTCCTCATATATACAATGGGAATAAAAATACTACCTCTTTTCCACTATTTATATGAGCTTGAAATGAGATAACAATTAAAAAAAATTAGCATAGTGATTGAAACAGAGTAAGTACTATATAAACATTAGCTATTTTTTGTTGAAAATCAATGGTGGAAATAAAGGAGAGATCTGACAAAGTATAATAGCAAAATCTCAGAAGGGGGAATTGATAACTGAGACAATGAAGGAAGATTTCATAGAAAAGTTAAACCAGAAGCCAATGTAGGAAAAGGATAGATTTTGAAAGGTGCTAATGAGCAAGCTTGGACACTAGGTGGCGGGGTGGATATAGCACTGGGCCTGAAATTGGACAAAACTCATCTTCTTGAGGTCAAATAAGGCCTCCAACACTTAGTAGAGATGTGACCATGGATAAGTCACTTAACCCTGTTTGCTGCAGTTCTTTATCTGTAAAATGAGCAGGAGAGGAAATGGCAAATTACTTCATTTATCTTTGCCAAGAAAACTCTAAATGGGGTCATGAAGACTCAGACATGATTGAAACAGCTAAACAACAATTAGAATATTGTACATTTAAGTCATAGATGGCAGCATGGCCAAATAATAGAAGCTGAATGTAAAGTGTGGCCTAGCCCTATAGAAATAGTGTCATGAATAGTGAAGTTTACAATGAGCTGAAACTGGCAAGGGCAGTTAAGATAACAAGAACTTGTTTCAGGTATATTGAGAGAAAAAAGTGGCTCAAATAATAGATAAGACATTTCCTTGAGATGAATAGGTTGATGACAAATGACAACATAATTAAGGAAGTACTGCTCAAATTTTATTTTCTTCCTATTTTTCTGTGCAAAGGAGAATACATTTTCATACAGGAAATGAAAGAACCAAAATGACTATCAGGGAGCTAATAGCCAAAATAAGTAAGGAGACAGTAAAAGACTAAGTCACCTAGGCCAGGTTTACTACAACCAGGAAGATGTGATTTCTGTGCTGATATCAGTGAAATTTGGAAAGATGTCAATATATTGGAGAAAAATAAATGTTACCCTGAATGGAAGTAGAAGGAGGAGGAGGAAGAGGAGGAGCAGTAAGAGGAAGACAAAAGGAAACAAGCATTTTTTTAAAATTAAGTACTCATTATGCACCAGATATCCTGATAGGCTGTAGAGATGAGTGGAAGGAGTAGGAGGAAAAGGAGGAAGAGGAAGAAGAAGAAGAAGAGGAGGAGGAGGAAGAAAAGAAAGAAGAGGAAAAAGAGGAAGAAGACGACATAGAAGAAGAGAAGATGAAGAGGAGAAGGAAGAAGAAGAAGAAGAGGAAGAAGAAGAAGAAGAAGAAGAAGAAGAAGAAGAAGAAGAAGAAGAAGAAGAAGAAGAAGAAGAAGAAGAAGAAGAAGAAGAAGAAGAAGAAAATCCCTGCCCTCAAGAAGCTTACCTTTCATTTTTATTTTTGTTATGTCTTTTCAGTCTTGTCAGATCATTCATGACTCTATTTTGGGTTTTTTACTTTGGCAAAAATACTAGAGTGATTTACCATTTTTTTCTCCAACTCATTTTACAGATGAGGAAACTGAGGCAAACAGGATTAAATGACTTGTTCAGAGTCACACAGATATTAAATGTCTGAGGCCTAATTTGGCATCAGGAAGATGAGTTCTCCTGATTTCAAGTCTAGTACCTTATTCATTGTGACACTTAACTGTTCTATATTTTAAGAAAGGAAAACAATAAGGAAAAAAGGAGCTTAAAATGAAGTTAGCAATGAAAGAAGGTACCTGAGCAGGGACTTAAAGTCAAGAATAGGTTCAGGAAGAGAAAGAGAAGGAAGAGAACAGTCTGCTAAGTATAAACCAGTGAGCATAACATTGAACTTTGGGGAAATTCTAAAAAAAATAAAAAAGATTATTAAATATTTGCATGGCAAATATCTAAAAAGGTAAACAAACACTAATTGCCAAGAGCCAGCATAGTTTCATCAAGAAGTCATACCCACTAATCCATTATTGGTGACGATGTTAAATGATTCAACCATTCTAGAGAGCAATTTGGAATTATGCCCAATGGACTATAAAACTTTGCATACCCATTGATCCAGCAGTGCAACTACTGAATCTTTATCCCAAAAAAATCATAAAAGAGGGAAAAGGACCCACATGTGTAAAATGTCTATAGTAGTTATTTTTGTGGTGGCAAAGAATTGGAAAATGAGCAGATACCCATCAATTGGGGTATGACTGAATAAGTTATAGTAACATAAAGCATTAGATCTTGGAGGAATATTTGATACCTTTTCTGTTGCCGAATATTTCCTAATCCCCACATTCAGTTAGGCAGCTTCATATGGGTCACAATCCACAGTTTAAGAAGCTTTAGTATAAGTGTAGTATAAGGGGCTGTTTAAATTGAGGAAAAGAAAGTAGGAACATGTTTACTATGTTCAAGTATTTAAAGGGCTGATCTAAGAAGAGATTAGAATTTTTCTGTTTGACCCCAGAAAACAGAATCAGGGTAAACACTGCAAAAAACAAAATAAAACAAAAGCAAAAACGAATTTAGGCTTGATGTTAGGAAATAGCTCCTCAAAATTAGAGTTGTTGAATGGAGGCCTTTAAATGGATGTTAGACAACTAATTATTGAGTATGTTACCATGAGGATTCATTTTTGAATATATTGGAATACATGACCATCGAGGTCCCCTCAATTCTAATATACTGTGATTCCACAATAATCTATTTAGAATTGGAAGGCACATCTTAGATGTAATCTAAACTTAATCATGTGAGAGATAAGGAAATTGAGGCACACAAAAATTAAATTCCTTGCCCTTGGTTATGAATAAGTTTCAAAAGTAGAACTCAGATTTTCTTGGCTGTAGGTAAGGCATTCTCTCCATTTAAACAAGGGGATTATTTGTGGAAATGTCCAGAAGTGGAATGAAGGAGTATTCAGGCATTAGCCAGTAACTCTGTTGTTATAAGGGGCTACTACAAGCTAATCATACATTTTCAAGGTATACAAAGTTACTTCCTTATCTTGGTCACCTTCTACTTTGAAGAGCCACTGCCCAGGACTAAGTATTTGGGATCAGGACTGATAACTTAGGTTTGATATGCTGCAGGAATGCAATGTTTAAATAGTGTCTCAATACAAGTTTGTATGATCAAAATCCCAGAATCAAACTTAATATGGAAAGGTTTCTCAAAACACCAGAAAATTGTTCTTAAAAAGAAATCTGAGAAGCAGCATCTGTTCACCTCAGCCCTGAAGCATTTCATATGATAGAATTTTGAGTAGTGAATAAATAAATGCTCACAGTGAATTGGACTGTGCCCTGGCCTATAAATAGACACTATCATTGTCCTTAAGAAAGAAATGTGCCCTAAGCGATCCATTTTCTTTTAAGTTGGCAATCTTCCCCAAAGTACCAGATATTACCTTTCCAGATCTTATTTCCCTTCCCTTTTCCCCTCTACTCAGATTTAGCAGGAAGTGAACTGTGTTTAAAACACATTAGATAATTAAAAAGCTAGCAAGATAATTAGATCCCACATAGAAAGTATGGGACCAAATATTGAGAACTTCTTCTGTGACCTAGATGATTATCCTCAGGTTGAATGGGGATGAGGCAGAGAAGAAAACACAATCAGAATCAGTACCTAGGAAGAAAACCTGGACTCAGGGAGAAAAGACTTAAAATAGCTAGGTGATTTGCCTTTCTCTTCCTCTATTTCCAAATTTTCCTACTCCTCTTTTAATTATGAATAAAATCATCAGCAGATGATGAAGTGAAATTGTTTTAGTGGTATGGAGTATGATAGGCAAAAATACTTTGGAGGTGGAGAGCCTTTAGTTGTAATATAGAGAAATGGCTTTGGAATGACAAGAATGTAAAAAGAGAGCATTCTAAATATGCTTAGACAAAGGCTCAAAGGTGAAAGGAAAGGTAACAATTCAAGGGTAAGAAATGTCAAGAAACTCAGGCTTTTATTTAAGAAATATTGGACAAAATCTTCAGTGTTTTGAAAGTTATCCTTTCATTGACATTCTAACTATAATACTTCAGCTAATAGTCACACTAAAGCTGTACAAAGTATATGAAAAGTCCCTATATAAAGCAAACTCTGAAGTACACACATTTTATAGATTATCATAATTAAGACATACATTTTGGTCTTGTAAAGATTTCTGAGTACCTATATAATATGCTCTTAAGAGGTAATAAAAAGTTTCTTGCACTACCTTAATTTACACATGCTCTTTGGGAGTTCAGTGTTAACACCTCACATTTAGACTATGACAATGGCCCCCTCAACTAGTAAACTTGCCAGCACATATAACATACTACAACAATTTAATTTAGAATTCACAGAAATAAATTTGTAATAAATCAGTAATATTAAATTCCAAAAACATTTAAGTTCCTACTATGTACAAGGTACTCTACTGTGCTCCATTAACCATATATATATACATACATATATATATATATATATATATATATATATATATACATATATATATATATATATATATATTCATATAATGCTACTTGTTAGCATAGAATATTTGGGTATGTATGTATGTTATGTGTGTAAGATATAACATATATATACATATATGTATATAATTTTATAATTTCATATTAACACAGATTGTGTTTGTATGTATATATTTATATGCATATGTTTATGCATATTTAATGCACACATATATGTATGCACAAATATTTTATGTTAACAAAACACATTTACTGAGGGGATGGATTTTGGAGGAGATATACATAGAATCACTGTTTCAAATCTGTTTTTTCAATAAACTATGAATTTTGTATGCATATGTATATATATATATATATATGTCTATGTTTGTATGTAGACATAGGTACATGAGGTACAATGGAGTGGGATATGTTATACATACATATTTAAATATGAGAATATATATACACATATGTATGTATATAGATAGATCTATATCTATATCTATAGATAAGTAGATAGATAGATATCCAGTAGCTAAAGTCTTCTAAAATGAATGTAGCTATGAATTTCATTTAGTTAAATCTTAAAATGGAATAATTTATTAGATAACTTTAATTTTTTAATTTAAAAAATGTTCCTAATATGTACTTCTTACTGAACATCAATCAATCATTCAAAAAGCAAACATCAAGCATTAAGCATGTACTATGTGCCAGACACACTATGCTAAGTACTGAGAATACAAAGATAGAAATGATCCATTTCTGCAAGCAGTTTGCATTTTAATGAGCAGTGCTTGGGGAAGGGGAAGTGTGTGCAGTGAGTGGGCAGTAAGACCTCTCTCTCCTCTAGATAGATAAATAGATAGATAGATAGACAGACAGACAGACCGACCAACATTCAGACAGACAGACAGATAGATAGATAGATGTCAAGAGAATGAGTACAAACTAATACAAGATAATTAAATAAAAGAAAGTTTGGAAAGAAAATACTAACAGTTTGGGGGCTGGGTAAGATTTCATGTAGAAGTTTATTCATTATATAGTTCTTGAAGGGAACAGAGGAAGTCTTTGAGGTAGGGGTGAAGAAGAAAGACTTTGCAGGCATAAGGAGACATCCAGTCCAAAAGAAACAATATGGGAGAGGAGAAACCTATGTGAAGAAAAGAGAGTGTCCAGTTTGACCAGATTACAAAACACTGGAGGAGGAGTAATATCCAAAGACCCTGGAAAGATAGATTTGTGCTAGGGTGTGAAGAGCTTTTAAAGCTAAGTAGAGGCTGTTATATTTTATCTAATAGGCAATAAATAGGGAGGAAACAGGAATCTCACTTGGGCAGCTGTGTGAAAGACAGGCAAGAGTGGGAAGAAATATTTCCCAGAGAACAATTTAAAAGCACTGAAGTATTAAAATATGGAGGTGGCTTTTTGAGCAAAGAGAATGGATTGAGGGGAAAAAGAATGTGGAGGTAGAAATGTCAAGATTTGGCAACTGATTGGTTAAGTGCAGCACAAGGAAAACTAGCAAGAAAACATTCCCTTTAGTCTTAGGATGAGGGGAGCATGCCGTTTTCTTTCCTTTTACTATTTTAGCCCAAAGAATAGGACTAGGAAAAATTATTAAAATGACAAATTTGAATGCCACTAGTAATAAAAAGATTAACAGATGGTGAAGAGCAGGAACAGAGGTTATTTTGTAGAGAAAATGAATCAACAAATATTCGCTGAGTAGCTATTATACTAGTCCACATTCACATAATACTTTATGGTTTAGAAAGCACTTTACATATATTATCTCATTTGATCAACAGAATTCACTGGAAAGAGGGATGAATTTGAAGTCAAAGGGCCTGGGTTCAAATTGTAGCATAACTACACCATGTTTATAAATTTTGAAAACTTACTTGGCCATTTGGGTTCATCTTTATAATGAGGGGATTGGACCAGATGAAGTTTATATTTCCTTTTAGTTTTAAATCTTTCATTCTCAAAAGTTCCTAGGGAAGACTAGCAAAATATTACTTAAGTTTACAGATGAAGAAACTGGGGTTGAAAGATGGGAAGTGACTCACCTAGAGGGTTAGTAACTACTGAAAGTAGGATCTCTCTTCCTAGTACACCACACTGTCATATATCCCCTTCTATACTAAACTCTTAAGAGAAGGTGAAAGAAAAGGAGAAAGAAGAAGAGGAGAAAGAAGACGATCAGGGGAGAGGAGGAGGAAGAAGATGAAGGGGATGAGAAATAAGGAAAAATAAAAGAAGGACAAGGAAAAGGAGGAGAAAGAAGAAGAAATAATATGTCTGCTTTAAGGTGTTCAGTTAATTAGGGGACAAGCATTTATTAAGTACTGGGTGTGTAGCAAGCACTATCAAATGCTGGAAAGACAAATACAAACCAAAAGAAAAATAGTTTCTGTCCTCAAGGATCATGTATTCTATAGACAGATAACATGTAAAAGAAGCTAAAAAGGTGAAGGGCAGTGTATGGAATCCAATGAAGGATATCAAGTAAAAGTAGTTAAAGTATAATTTAAGGGAGTAAACAGTCAAAAGTTAAATAAAATGGCATATTAATTTACTACATAAACTCTAATATCTAAACTTTCATTTTGCTATTTTTAAAAAATGTTATCAATGAGCATTTTACTAGATTTAAAATATCAGGGTATAAATGCTAGAAGCTATTGTGATCCTCCCCCCCCAAAAAATTGTTTTTCCTTAGGCTGAAACATCTGTATCCAGGTCCCCAATTGCTTTTAATGTCCTATTCATTTTTTCTCTTTATCCTGATATTCTGCTTTGGACTCAGGGTGAGCTCCCCACAGATCCCTTTATCATCAAGAAAGCTCTAACATTCTTCTGAGGAAATATTTTTCCAAGAACCCCAATTTTTCATTGACTGTTGATTTCCTTTCATATTATTTAACATAGGTTTCCTAAAAATATAGACTATATTACTATTTACCACTCATTACATTCTGTAAAAGGTGCATTGCTCAAGTTATATCAGTGTTTCTTGAAAATTCTGCTCTACTAATTTATTTACAATACGCATAAAGGTGATTTCCAATTTTCTAACTTGTTCCTCTCCTGTAACTCAAACTAAAATCTTTCATTTTCTTAGCTGTTTCTATTTGGGACTTTTTTGCTTTTATTGTCACTTTCAATAGGTTTCATAAACTAAAGGCATCATTTCTGCCCTTGGACTGGATCTTCCTCACAACTTTTCTGTATTCATTTATAGTAGGACTAACTCTTAAGAGAACTGCTTGAGACATTGAGAGATGAGTAGACTTAGCCAGGATCATATATTTGGTTTAAAACAGAGGTAAGGCTTGATCTCAGATCTGTCTTGATTCTGAGCTTGCTCTCTACCTGCTACAATATCATTTCGCAAAGCACATCACAATAACCTATTCTTCTTAAAATATTACTATTATTATTTGGTATTCATACTCATAAGACATTTACTACATATTTGTTACATACAAGCTTTGAAAAGTATTCTAGGCTGAAGGTCTAAATTGTATCCTAGGATTCTAGGATAATAGAAATTCCTAAAGAAGAAGAAAAAATGTTTCTTTTGCTTTTGTTTACTACTTTTAACTTAGATCCATGAATTGTGTAAAGCAGACATTAAATAAATCTTGATTGAATAGACTTATTTTTGTTATGTGAGAGAACAGGGGTTGCTGCAGAACTATTAACTAACTTCTTGTGAAAAGTGAGGGTTACCTTAAATTCTCAATTATCAATGGTTTGATCAATTAATTGAAACTTGAGCATTTATTTAGAAAACATTCAAGCCATAATAGATGTTGGGGTTACAAAGAAAAATAATGGAAACAGCCCCATTACCCAAAGGACTTACAGGCTAAATGTAGGAAATAGTTTATGTAAAACAGAAAGAACATGAGAGTGGGAATGGTACTAGCATTTAGGGAGTTAAGATATGATTCATATAGAAGATGATTTTTGAGGTGGCAGAGTAAAGGCAGGTCCTGGCCTGAGCTCTCCCTCAAACCTCTAAAAGAACCTTTAATAATGACTCTAAACTAATTCTAGAGCAGTAAGACCCACTTGAATGGAGTGGAACAATATTCCAGCCCAAGCCATCTTAGGACTTTGGCCCAACAAATCAGGAGCAGGCTACAGGGTGACTGAATCAGTGGCAGCAATAGCACTAGCAGGCTTCTTAGCCCACAGATGCCAAAGACAAGTTAGAAGGCCAGCAGGAAAGGCCTGTCACACCTGAGTAAGAGTGGAGAATAATAGATCACAGAGTGCTAGCACAGGCCCATGGGCCCAGACATAGCATACCACAACAGGTCTTGGGTGCTACTGAATCAGCAATGGACAATAGCACTCAGCCCACAGCTGGTAAGGGGAGTCAGAAGAAGATTGTAGGGTTTTTTCTTTGTTTTTTTTTTTTTGTTTGTTTTGTTTTGTTTTGTTTTGGTTTTTTTGCTAGCACTGAGACAGGACTCTGTTCCTTTGCCCATATTCGGAATTAACTTGCAATCCTTGGTGGCAGTCCTAGGGTAAGGAGGTGCTCTAGCACACCCCAGATTGGATCTACAATAAGGCAGGGACCCTCCTCACAGTTCCATGGCCAAAAAATTTGAAAAAAAAAAAGGATTTTATGGTTGCTCACAAACCACAACAAAGGTCAGGAGAGCAGCAAACATACTTCTCCCTAGATCATATCAAAATAAAAGAACTGAAAACTTACAGGTCCCTAGAAGTATCTCTGAAAACAGGTACATAAAACCCATGAACCTTGAAACAGTGCATCCTCCACCCTGGAAGCAGGGCCCTATTTTAGCAAAGAATTGTAAGCCAAGTAATGGGATGAGGAAATGAGCAAAGAGCTGAAAAAAATATTCTGATCAAAGAATAAAAGAAAGTTACCATGATGATGAGAAAGATTTAAACACACACTCAGAAGATAACAGAGCCACAGATTCTATATCCAAAGCCTCCAGGAAAAATATGAATTGTTCTCAGGTAAAGGAAAATTTCAAAAAAAAAATTGAGAATCAAGTAAGAAAGGTAGGGGGAAAATTGGGAAGAGAAATTAGAATGATGGGGAAAAAATCATGAAAAACCAGGCAACACCTTGGCAAAAAGAGACACACATATACACACAGACATACACATACAAAATTGAAGAGAATAATAACTTAAGCAACAGACTAGGCCAAATAGTAAAGGAGATTCAAAGAGCTAATGATGAGAAGGATGACTTAAAAAGTAGAATTGACCAAGCCGAAAGAAAGGCACAAAAATTCAGTGAAGAAAAACAAATCCTTAAAAATAGAATTGGCCAAATGTAAAAGGAGGTACAAAACCTCACTTAAGAAAATAATTCCTGGGGCAGCTAGGTGGCACAGTGCATAGAGCACCAGCCCTGAAGTCAGGAAGACCTGAGTTCAAATGGGATCTCAGACACTTAATACTTCCTAGATATGTGACCCTGGGCAAGTCACTTAACCCCAATTGCCTCAGCCAAAAAAAAAAAAATCCTTAAAAATTAGATATTCAGAAACAAGATTTGTAAAGCATAAAAAGATAAATAGGAAAGGCAATCATAAAAGACAATAGTTAAACTGTTTACATTCCTACATGAGAAGATGATACTTGTAAAACATAAGAACTTTCTTATTATTAAGGCAATTAGAAGGAGTATATATAGAGAGTGGACACAGGGGTTAGGTGATTGAGAGGGAATAATATTTTCAAGAAATAAATTTAAGAGGTGAGAAATCAATGTACTTAGGGAAGGAGAAAGAAAGGTAGAATGAGGTTGAGTGACAGAGACACGGGAAAAAAAAAGTTTTACAATGGAGGGGAAAAGGGAGAAGGTGAGGTGGAATGAGTGGACTTTACTCTTATCAGAAATGGCTTAAAGAGGAAATACATACCCAATTGGGTATGCAAATCTATTCTTGCCTGTAAAGAAAGTAGGA
The DNA here is from genome assembly GCA_023553655.1 of Myrmecobius fasciatus. Classification (NCBI taxonomy): domain Eukaryota; kingdom Metazoa; phylum Chordata; class Mammalia; order Dasyuromorphia; family Myrmecobiidae; genus Myrmecobius; species Myrmecobius fasciatus. The sequence goes on from JAJPUD010006457.1 coordinate 41,600, forward strand.
GGGGAAGGGCATAAGAGAAGGAGATAATAGAAGGGCGGGCAGTTTGGGGAAGGTGATAATAAGAAGTAAAATACTTTAGAGGAAGAATATGGTAAAAGGAAAAAGTAAATAGAACAAATGGAGTGTAAAATATAGGATAAATAAAAATACAATTAAGAATAGTAACTGTAAAAATTTTGAAACATGTTTTTCTAATAAAAATCTTATTTCTCAAACATATAGAGAATTGAGTCAATTTTATAAAAATAAAAACCATTCACCAAGTGATAAATGATCAAAATAGGAATGATTTTCAGATGAAAGAATCAAAATTAACTATAGCCATATTGGAAAAAAAAACAGTTCTAATTCGCTATTGATTTGAGAAATGCAAATTAAAACAATTCTGAGGTATTATCTCATACCTATTGACTAATAGGACAGAAAAGGAAATTGACACATATAGGAGAGAATGTAGAAAAAAAAGGCATTGTTTGTGAAGTTTTGAACTGATTCCACCTAGCATTCTATCCTCTGTGAGAAAAAATTGTGAATGCATTTCAAAAATAAGAAACAATTAATGTAAAGGCCTTGAGATGAGAAATAGAATGCTGTAGTTCTGACACATAAACCAAATAGACATGGTATCTTAGCATCATATGCTTAGATTAGAAAGATTTCCAAAAGGTCTTTAACCCAGCCCTCTCATTATAAAGATAAAAATAGAGAATTTCAAAGAGAAATTAAATGTGTGGTTACTATGTCCAAGAGATAAATTTGAAGCCAGGTCTTCTGATTCTAAAAGTTACCTTCTTCTAATCTGCCATACTGCCACCCTTTCAACATAAAGAGATGGAAAAAAAGAAAGTTACATGATAACTTTACATATTTAAAAAGAACAGCTAGTTGTACATAATAGATTTGTGGTTTTATGTTCAATAATTTTTTCTATCCTATTATGTTATAAAATGCTCACTTTATTTCTTAATTTAAGAACAAAAATTGTAGATGATTTTAAATGCCAGAAGGATTTAATATTTTATTGTAGAGACAATGGGGTACTACTGACAATTTCTGAAGGATGGGCCACATATTTATTTTAATCTTCTATAAATCCCAGGTCAATGCTTTAAAATGTATTTGTCAATTTTATTGCTTGAAATGAAAAAAATTCATAAGATCTTATCATATAAGATATTATATTAGAATTAGATTGTTTTACCATAATAACTATAATTCATTTCTATATAAATCATGGCTTTATACAATTTTAAAATTACACCAATATAAGCATAAAACAAAAATTTAAGCTTATGATTTTTTATATAATCATCATTCATTCATAATTACATACATTTGCACATATATGCCTTTATAAAAATTATAAATATATTATAAATCCCATAAATAACTGTATGATTATAAAGATATTATAAAATTATAAATATATACATGAACTATGGTAAGAAGGACAGATAAAGGACAGATATAATATTGTAGAAAAAATTATATAAAATTGGTATTAAGAGAAGTAAAGCTCAAAATGAGCTGAGTATAGTAAGACTACTAAAGACAATAAAAAAGAGGGTTTAATGGGCCCAGCAGCAAGAGACAGAGAAATTCCATTTTAAATGACTATAAACAAAATAAAATATGTGGGTGTCTACCTGCCAAGACAAAACCAGTAACACAGTTACTAAACATTTCTCACACAAAAAGTCAGATCTAAACATTCAGAAAAATATCAATTGCTCATGAGTAAACTTAGCTAATATAATAAAAATTCCAATTCTGCTTAAATTGTTCAGTGCCATAACAAACTGCCAAGAAATTATTTTATACAGCTAGAAAAATAATAATAACAAAATCCAGCTAGTAGACTAAAATATCAATAATATCAAAGGAATTAGTGAAAAAAAATACAAAGGATGGTGGCTTAGCAGTACCAAACCTAAAATGGCATTATAAAGCAGGAGTCATCAAAACCATTTGGTATTGACTAAGAAATGGAATGGTGGATCAGTGGAATAGATTAGATACATACAACATAATATTCGATGCTTATAGTAATCTAGTATTTGATAAACCCCCAAATTTCAGGTTCTGGAATAAGATCTCCATGTTTTACAAAAATTGTTAGAAAACTGTAAAATAATGTCAGAAACTCAACACAGACCTATATCAAAATAAAGCATAAATGGGTGCATGACTTGGGCATAAAAGATTTATCATAAACAAATTACAAGAGCAAAGGATGATTTACTTTTCATATCTTTGGAGAAGAGAGGAATTTTTGACCAAAGAAGAACTAGAGAGCATTATGAAAGGCAAAATGGACAACACTGATTACATTAAATTAAAAAATTTTTGCACAAACAAAACCAACAGAAACAATACTAAAAGGGAAGTACAAAGCTGAGAAAAAATTTTACAGCCAATGTTTCTAATAAAGGTCTCATTACTAAAATATGTAAAGAATTGTGTTAAATTTATAAGACTACAGTCATTCCCCAACTGATAAAGGGTCAAAGGATATGAACAGTCTACAGATGACAAAATTAAAGCCATATAGAGTCATATGAAAAAATTCTCTAAATTACTATTGAGTAGGGAAATGCAAATTAAGCCAACTCTGAGATACCATTTCTCCCCTCTCAGATTGGCTAAGATGACAGGAAAAGATAATGATAAAATGTTGAAGGGGATATAGGAAAACAGGGATAGTAATGCATTGTGGTGGAGGTGGAACTATGCCCAAAGGGCTATAAAACAGTTCATATCCTTTGACTCAGCAGTGCCACTATTGGGTCTCTATCCCAAAGAAATTATAAAGGAGGAAAAAGGACCCAGATGCATAAAAATGTTTATAGCAACTTTTTTTGTGGCAGCAAAGAATTGAAAAATGGGTAGATGCCCATCATTTGGTGAATGGCTGAGTAAGTTGTAGCATATGAAGATAATGCAATATTATTATTCTACAAAAATGATTAACAATCTTGTTATAGAAAGGACTGGAAAGATGTGCATGAACTAATACTGAGCAAAACAACCAGAACCAGAAATATATGGTGCACAGTAATAGTAAGAATGTGCAATGATCAACTCTGAAAGACTTGATTCTTCTTAGTGGTTCAGTGATCCAAGGTAATCCCAATAAACTTTGATAGAAAACACCCCCCCACACACACATACACACACCACATAATACATGGGGAAATGGAGATCAGAAAATATATAGGCCCACCATTTGGAGGTGGACGTGACATTGATAACTGACAACAGGGAGAAGACAGAGTTGCTTAAGTCCTCTTTTTCTTTGCATTCCCCTACCAAGGAGAATAACCCTTGAGTTGGAATGAAAAGGCAATAATGGGTAACATGGAATTGATAGCTAATATAAGTGAGGAAAGAGTGTTTTGTTTTGTTTTTAAAGACACCAGTTTTACTCGATCAATTCATCTGAACTTAAATTACTAAACTTAAAAAAAATAAATCTTCAGGTACTTAAAGAACTGGTATACATGATTGTTAGCCATTGTGCATTGTATAAAAATAATTATAGCAAATAGGAAAAATCTGAAGAACAGAGAAAGGGCAAATATTCAGATTTTCAAAAAGGAAAAGGGAATTAAGTCTGTGAATTATAGGCCAGTGAACTTGACTTGAATCTCCAGAAATTTCTAGAAAATATTAAAAGGTTTGTGATAATGATTTTAAAAAGCTAAAAGAGTTTTTAAAACTCAAATGTAGCACAGTTGAGTGGATATGGAATTTACTGAATTCATGGATTTGGAATATTCATTATAAAGGTGCTTCTATTTTAGAGTGTGTCTTGTGAAAAAGCAGAGTCTTTGACTCTATGTTGTTGCACATTTTAAAGAATGAATAGTATGTAGGCTACTATAAATGCTTCTCAAATTCATAGATGAAAAATCTTAGGATACCTAAAGTTTAATAACAGTCTCAAAAACAATTCTACAGGATGGAATATTGTGCTAAATTTTATAAAGATAAAATTAAATAGTAGTTAATTCAAAGGCTTTAAATTGAGATGAAAAATAAATCACTTTACTATTATAATATACAGGAGGTAGAAATTGCAGAATAGCATGATTTGTGTAAAACACTTGAGAGTTTTAAAGGACAACTAATTCAATATAAATTAACTGTGTAAAATGGCAGTAATGAAAAGATTTTCTCACCCTCATCTCCTTAATAAAGATTTTGTAGCTTTCTTTTAAAAAATTACTTATTACTTTCTTTTAATTTCAAGAATATTCCACTAAAAACCAGAGAAATCAATGTCTTCCAGATTCCATACCCTCTGAAAGCATTTGATTATTTTCTGAGTATTAATGAAGCAATTTCATAAATGTTTTTGCTTTTTTGTTTTTCTTTCATTTTTGACTACTTTTTTCCCTCTGTCTTTTGGTGTGACCAATCCGATTTCATTGTGATGAATGATCATGTAAATTACTGACAGACATTGAGATATTTCTAATAATTAATGAAGGGTGTGCTGTAAGCTCTACATTATTTGCATGTTTCCTTGAAGTAATAGCCACTCTTGAAAATCAACCCCCCAAAAAAACCAACAAGACAGATTTAAAAATAAATTAAAAGAGACTAATAAAATATATGGTATAAAATTCAGTATTCATCACTTAGAAAACAACACAAGGGTTAGGAATTTCCTTGTTTCATTTACTCAGGGTCAGATGTTACCAACTCATACTAGTGTGTCAATTGAGGTGCAAACATGATCATTACTTTCACAAAACAAATTTAAAAATTATTGCTTGTTTCAAGTAATCTGCAAACTATCTATTCTCATAATCACTTAATAAATAGATTTTCATTTTCTTATTCATCCATCCATTCAATAATTTATAATATTCTTCTGATGAGTAAATTTCCATTAGTTCCTGAAATACATTCAGAATTATCTGATAGCAAGATTCATCATAACTTCTTATGTATTTCTAGAGTAAATAATACTAATATAAATGAATGATCTCATTTTGCTTACTTGTTTTTCAAGACTTGGGAACCTCTGTACCTTAAGATAACTCATATATTATACAATTCTGAGAATCATAATAGCAGGTGCAAGATGGAATATATATTTACATTCTTAGTAAGGAGTTTTTTGTGCCTATAGAAGGAACCATTTTATGCCATATCCACCTGTATTGTATCAGAAAAATTTGGAGATATACATATATATGTATATATATATATATATTTATAAATGCATATATATATTTAATTACTATATAACATGGCTATATACATATATAGAGGGAAGAGCACACACAGCATTCATTAGCTTCTAAAACAATGTATTTTAACCCAAATATGCATTAAAGAGCATTTCAGTTGTTTTTTTAATAATTGAATTACACATTTTCCCTATTTTCATCTTTTAAAAATTACCAAATGAATTTCTTCCATAACTTTATAAAAGAATTCATCTTTGGGTAAAGAATAAGCATACTAAATAATATACCTTAAGTTAAATTATGAATACCTCAATAGGAAGAAATCTTAATTATTATAAATACCTTTATTACTGTTATAAATAATAAAACAGGTTTATGTCTATTGAAAAGCCATCAAATATTATATCCTTGAAATTGCATATTTCATAGTATCAAATAGATTCTTTTTAAGCACAGCAGTACAAATATTGCATTTAGGAAATATTTCTAAATGTTTTCCACTCTCTGTGTTCTGGCAGATGTTGGCAACATTGAGTGTGTAAAGAAAATGAATTATCAGACTCTATTTTGTCACAAGCACATAGTCAATAATTTCCACTAAATTCCTCCTGTGACTAGTATAACAAACTATTAATGCCTGCAGCTGGTGTTTTCCTCTCTGTGCTGAGGCAGTTAAAAAGTATAAATGATTAAAAGGCTAATCAATACAATCTGCATAATCAATAGGATTCTAGGATACCACATGGGAAAGGGTAAGCCTTACTATTTGCAGTACATATTTAAAGAGAAATAAAGAGAGGAAGCACAAAAGCCTTGACTTCTGTTGAACAAGCTGCAAATCATATGAATAGAAAATGACTGATTTGATCTGCTTTCAGGCCTTTGTGTGTTAGCTCTCTTACTCTACTCTAAATGGACAGTGATTTGGGAGTGATTTTAGTATTTGGTTCTTTTTGGGGTAAAGAATACAGTCTTTCAGTAAGAAAGAAACTTCAGAGGCCATTTAGTACAGCCTTGGAGAAAGCTACATGAAGAAATGCAAGAGTCAGTAACAATTTGTGGTTCCAGTAACAGTGAGCAATGATTTTACTTTACCATGAGTACTATGCTGATCTAAGCAACCCAGAAAGATGAACTTTAATCCAATTCTTCATCTGCAAAATAATGTCCTTGATAAATAATTGTGGGATTGGATGAACTGAAATGATCAATAAGGCAGCACAAAGAATTAAGAATTTGAGATACTGATAATATTAATAACAACTAGGATTTACATAACATTTTAAGATTTATAAAGTGATTTACAACTATTATTTCATTTTAACTTAACAACAATCCTAGGACATGGGTGAAATTATTATCCCCATTTTAAAGATGAGAAAACTGAGGCAGACAGAGGTTAAATGACTTGCATAGTGTCATAATCCACCTTAGGGTGGATTTTAATTCATGTCTTCCTGATACCAAATCCAATTGCTATCCATTGTGCCACATACTTTTTAAAATAAATGTATCTTCCTGTTTTTCCCCACTCATGATTTATGCCCCTCCATATTTTCCAATGAAATCATAAAATGATCCTGGAAATCAGAAATTTGCTTTAATTCCTCCAACTTCACACAGACTTTTGTACTAATCTAATTGGATCTAATTCTGCTCTTGAATTAACTATGCGTTTTCAGAGTAGCATTGCATTTTTGTGTATTTGGAATATCTTTTTTTATCCATTTTCCATGATCCATGAATGAAGGAAACATGACTTGTCATTTTATCTTCTGTGTCCATTCATGGGTTTTGAATGATTTATTGATAATGGTGATGATGAATATAACTGATGTTTATACAGTAGTTGAAAGGGGGGAGAATCATCTTGGAACTCACTGAATCTCTTCTCCAGGGGTGGGGATGTTGAATTAATCTCAATTATATTTTCAATTAATCCTATAATTCTGACAAATGGAAGGGAGATTTTGTTGGAGAAAAATTTTTTATGAAAGCATTTTTGTTCTACTGAGATATTGTTGTTGTTATTTTGTTTTAATTTTAATGGGCAATACAAAATAAACATAGTAGCTCTTAAGGCTGTCTTCATCTTTTGATTAATTTGGAATGAAATGTCACATGCAAAAGTTGCCTGCCTAATCCCCCCTAATTTTCTCATTGATGACCTTGATGCATATGTAAATTATTCTCATAAAATTTTTATAATGAGGGTATTAAAGACATGTGGGTTTTCAGTCTTGCAATTCTTACAGTTTTCTTCTTGTTGTTAATGTTACTAATAATAATAATAATAATCCCCAAAGTCCAAGATGGTATCTATGCTTTTGTTACTTCTTTACTTTTGGAAACTTTCAGAAATGATCCAATAATTCCTTCAAAACTGTGTCATCTCTTCAACACATAAATTCTCTTTATACAGTTGGTCTAGTCTAGTTCTTATACTCAATTTTGATTCCTTCAGTGTCATTGCCACTTCTTCAAAAAGTACATATGTTACTATGATGTTGAAGTCTGAATGCAATGGTTCTACTAATTTATGACATCAAAAAAGTGTCTGTTAATAAAATATTTATAGATCATTTCCATTTAATATATTTTTGCCCTTACATTTTCATCCTAAAATAAATATTATTGGGATACTTTTGATTATTTGGTTTTCTTGCCAATCTTTCTTTAAACTGATTTTCCCTTCCACTATTTCTTGATGGAAATGATCCCAATAATTTTTCACCAATTTCTCTGTGTGATTTTGAAAATGAGTTCATTTTTAAAGAAATATTTCAGTTTGGCATGTAATAGAAAAATAGCTAAACATTATATAGCATATACAATGTGCTAAGAACTACTAAGTACTTTATAATAATAACTCTTTTGATCTTCACAACAATCCTGACAAGTGGATAGTTTTACTTTCCCCATTTTATAGTTGAGAAAAATGAGTCAGAGTCAAACAGAGTTGCCCAAAGTCACAAGATAGGAAGTATCTGAGGTCAGATTTGAAGTCAGGTCTTCCTGACTCCAGAACCAGCATGCTATTTACTGTGCCACTTATTAACAAACAAACAATTAAAAAAAAACTTATGAGGAGTTATTAAGCATTTTTGTTTGTTCAGAGGCTGTTTGTTGCATTTTACTTCTTTTCATTTTTTTATTATGACAAGTTATTTTTATTAATTTGATGTCTTTACAGAACTGTAATAATCAGTATCAAAATATTTTCTATCAACTTCACAGTCAAGTTTCAATTCATTTTTTTAAGTAAAATAGATCACATTGCAGTCATTTTGACTGGATGCTTGTTTTCTTTTTCTCATTTATATTTATCTTCTCTTTTTCCTCTTTCTCTTTTCTCTTCCCCTCCTTAGCTGTTATTTGGTCTTGTCGCATTCAATCCTTAGGAGTTCTTGGCTCAAACATTCAAGACACCTGAAGTTGAGGCTTCTGTATAGTCTACAATGCTTTTGTTTCTCTCAAGCATTATTCCCAAACCATAATTTTCTAAAACAGAATTGAAGGGCCTTTCATACAATTTTTCTCTTTCCTCGTTTTCTGCAACAGATATAGTCACATAAAGTGAAACTGTTTTCAATTTATTTTCACATATTCATAATGAATAATACAATAATATGAAATCAAATGTCCCATGAAACAATATTTTGGTTTGGTTTGGTTTTTGGGTCCTTTAGCTATTTGATCAAATCAACTCTGCCAACTTCTTTATTAACCTTTCTAACAGGTATATGTGAACATTACTTTCACTTTTGTTTTAGGAAACATGGTAAAGAAGCAAAATGAAGGGCTTTATGCAAGGAGAAGCCAGCACAAGACACTGAAAGAATACTAAAGGTGGAAATGAGAGTTGTAAACCAATTCCCTTTCATTTCAAATTTTTATCTAGGACACACTATGCTTCCCAATACTTATCTTAGAATATAACATATATCTGAACTGATGATTATATGTTACTAAAGTTGTTAGTTAATTTATGGAAAATATAATTTTAAGTAAATTTTATTATGCAATAATGTGTTTTTTCCAAACATAGCTATTTGAAATAGATGAACAATATATTTTCATACAATAACAATGATTAAAATTGTTTTATATTATTATTACCAATTATAACTGCTGCTGTTATATTATTATATAAGCTGACTGGTAATAGTTATGATCATTATCATGGTCATTGTCATTATTGTCTTCACCACTATTATAGTATTAAGAACAGAGTTAGCTTTTAAATAGTAAATACATTTCACAAAGTACTTGTAAAATTTATTTCATTTGGTGTTCATGGCAACTAGAATTATACACATTTTACAAATAAAAAATAAGGTTGAGCGTTTAAATGATATCTTCAGGTTCTCACAAGTAAACTCTGACATAAAAGGGGAGGAGGAGGGGGAGAGGGAGAGGGATTTTATAGGATTTTATTGGGAGGCACAATACACTAAAGTATTTTCTAAAATAAATTACATAAAACAATGAAATCTATATAAGTTTTTTTTAAAACAACAAATTAAATACTTTACTTCTCTCATATAAATAAGAATTTTATAAAGGAAGTACTTTCAGAGATGATTTGCTACAATTCTTTCAATTTACAAGTGAGGAATATGATATAGTAAGTGACTTGTTTCTGGTTAGACAGTTGGTGACAGAATCATAACAGTACTGAGTTTCATTAAAAATCATTTGTAGCAAGAGAAACAAAAAGAAATTCCATTTAAAATAACTGTTGATCATATAAAATATTTGGGAATATATCTTCCAAGGGAAAGTCAGGATGTATATGAGCAAAACTACAAAACACTTTCCACACAAATAAAGTCAGATCTAAACAATTGGAAAAATATCAAGTGCTCTTGGATAGATCAAGTGAATATAAAAAAAGACGACAATACTACCTAAATTAATTAATTTATTTAGTGCTATACCAATGAAACTCCCAAGAAATTATTGTACTAACCTAGAAAAAATAACAACAAAATAGATCTGGAAAAAGAAAAGATCAAGAATTTTTTTTATTAAAGATTTTTAATTTGCAAAATATATGTATGGGTAATTCTTCAAAATTGACCCTTACAAAGCTTCCTGTTACAAAATTTTCCCCCCAGTGCCCACCCCTCCCATAGATGGCAGGAAATCCACTACATGTTAATTGTGTTAAAATACTTGACAAATCGAATATATGTATACATATTTCTGCACTTATCATTGTTGTACAAGAAAAATTGTATCTACAAGAAAAAAAAATCAGAGAAAGGAAACACAATGCAAGCAAACATCAATAGAGAGCATGAAAATATTATGTTGTGGTCCACATTTCATATCCTTCTCTCTGGTTGTATATGGTTTTTTTTCACTGAACAATTGGAACCGATTTGAAACATTTCATTGTTGAAGAGAGCCATGTCCATCAGAATTGATTGTCATAGTATTGTTGTTGTTGTGTATAATGGTCTCCTGGTTCTGCTCACTTCACTCAGCATCATTTCATGCAAGTCTCTCCAGAACTCTCTGAAATCATCCTGCTGGTCGTTTCTCACAGAACAATAATATTCCATAACTTTCATATACCATAATTTATTCAGCCACTCTCCAATTGATGGGCATCCCTTCAGTTTCCAGTTTCTAGCCACTACAGAAAGGGCTGCCACAAACATTCTTGCACATGTGAAGGGACCCACTTATGCAAAAATGTTTGTGGCAGCCCTTTTTGTATTGGCAAGAAACTGGAAACTATATGGATGTTCATCAATTGGAGAATGGCTGAATAAATTTTGGTATATGAATGTTATGGAATATTATTTTTCTGTAAGAAACGACCAACAAAGTGATTTCTGAGAAGCTTGAAGAGACCTACATGAACTGATGCTAAGTGAAATGAGCAAAACCAGGAGATCATTATACACAGTAACAAGACTGTACGTTGATCAATTCTGATGGACATAGTTCTCTTCAACAATGAAGTGACTCAAACCTGATCCTATTGTTCATTGATGAAGAAAGTTATATACCCAGAGAGAGGATTGTGTGAACTGAATGTGTACCACAACATAACATTTTAACACTTTCTGTGAATGTTTGCTTGCATTTTGTTTTCCTTCCTAGGTTGTTTATTTTTTTTCCTCTTTCTAGATCTGATTTTTCTTGTGCAGCAAGATAACTGTAGAGATATGCATATGTATTTATTGGATTGATCATATTTTTTAATGTATTTAACATGTATTAGACTACCTGCCATTTAGGGGAGGTGGTGGGGGAAGGAGGGGAAAATTTGGAGCAAACATTTTTGCAAAGGTCAATATAGAAACAATACTCATATGTTCTGTAAATAAAAAGCTTTAATAAACATACAATAATAATAATAAAACAATCAGTTGTATTACAAGTTTATTTCACATTCCTTTCTGTTTACAACTTTATTTTACATTTTCTTTATTGACAAATTCTTAAAATAATAATATTTATAAAAATCACACAATTTTTCAGCTTAATAGTTTTATTTTCCTGTAACTTAATTTTGACAAATTTGGCAATATTTTTCTTATAGATGTTCTTAAGCTATCAATAATAAATAGAATGAGTATTTCAATTAAGTTATCAGTATTATCAGATTTATCAAACAATAGAATATTTTGGATAGAGAGCCACATTTTAAATGGGATTTTTTTTCCTTTTGAAAAATATCAATTAAAATAATATATCCAAGATGCTGCTTCAGAGTAAAGCTAGGAAGCTGCTAGAGCTTTCCCAATTTCCCTCAAAAACCACATGAAACCATGTCTGTGAACAGAGGCTTCTTGGAAGCACACATAAAAGAGTTTAGAAGGCAAATATGAAAGGCAGAGTAAAAACTTAGAAAAGAAATGAGAGGTACATAAGAGAGAGTGAACAGTTAGGAAGCAAAAAGATAAAAATTGACTGAAGAAAACAATTTATTTAAAAAAAATACAGTGGAGGCAATGGAAAAAATCCACTGAAAAAATCAATTCCTTAATAAATACAATTGACTAATAAAAACAATCCATTGAGAAAAAAAAAACACCTTGAAAAGTAGAATTAATCAAATAGGAAAAAGCTAACTGAAGAAAATTGCATATTAAAAAGTAGGACCAGGCAAATAGAGACTAATGATTCTAGGAAACATCAAGAACCAGTCAAACAAACTAAAAATAATAAAAAATGAAAGAAAATGTAAAACACCTCATTGGAAAAAGAGCCAAACTAGAAAATAAATCCAGCAGAGATACTTTAAAAAGTATTGGTCTTCCTGAAGGCTACAACCCAAAAAAGGGCCTAGATAACTTTCTTTAAGAAATCATCAAAGAAAATTACTCTGATATACTAGAACAAGAGAGTGAAGTAGTTACTGAAAAATTTCATTGGTCAACTCTAGAAAAACATTTCACAAGGAAAATCCAAGAATGATTGTTGCAGAACTCCTGGAGTATAGTCTCAAGGGGAAAAATACTGCAAATTGTCAGGGAAAAAAATTCAAGTACTAAGAAGCAACAGGCACTATTGTATTATCTAAGATCTGACAACTTCTACAATAAAGGATGAGAGGGCCTGAAATATAACAATCTGGAAGGCAAAGGACCTGGGATTACAACCAGGAATCAGCTGCCTACTGAGACTGAGTATCATCTTTCAGGGGAAGAAATGGATTTTCAATAAAGAAAGAGTTTCCAAAATTTTAATAAAGAAAAATATAACTAAACAGAAATTTTGATTTTCAAACACAGGACTCAAGAGAAACATAGAAAGTTAAAATAAGCAAAAAAACAAACATTATGATAAAGATTAGACTGTTTACAACCCTCAATGAGAAAATGATACTTGTGACTTTGGAAAAATGTATTTCTTGTTGGAGCAGTAAGTAAGTAGGAGAGGGCATACATACCTGGATGGATAATATGGGTATGAATTGACTCTGATGTGATTTTATCAAAGAACAAAAAACTTTATGCTATGGAAAAAGAACTGTTGTGGGAGAAGAGAAAAGGAGAAGTAAAATAGGGCAAATCAGATCACATTAAGAAGTACAAAAGAGTTTTTACAATAGAAGAAAAGAGGGGAGGGAGATAAACATTATCTGAAACTTAATATCAGTTTTAACTCAAAGAGTGAATAATGTATTCACTCATTTGAGTATATAAATTTATCTTACCCTCTAAGGTAGCAGGAGGAGAAAAGGGAAATAAAAGAGAATCTGGATAAAAGGAGGGCAGAAACACTAGGCAAAAAGATTAAGATAAAAGAAGAGATTTGATGGAAGGGAGGACAGATTGAGGGCAGAGTGGGATAGACATATAGAACTAGTAAGGAAGGACAGGGTGGAAAAAGAGAACAAAAATAAATGCAGAAGAGAAAATAGGATGGAGGGAAATACACAACTAGTAATCATAATTGTGAATCTCAATGAAATGAACTCTCCTGTAAAATGGAAGTGAACAGCAGAGTGGATTAAAAATCAGAATTCTGCAGTATGTTGTTTATAAGAAACAGAGAGATACATACAAAGAAAAAGTAAAAGGTTAGAGCAAAATTTATTATGCTTCAGCTGAAGAAAAAAACAGGTAGCAATTCTGATCTCAGATAAAGCAAAAGCAAAAATATATCTAATTAAAAGAGATAAGAGGAAAAAAACTACATCTTATTAAATGATATCATAGACAATGAATTAGTATAAACCCAAAATGCATTAAGTGGTACAGCCCTCAAATTCTTAGAGAAGAATTCAAGCCAGTCACAGGAAGAAATGGACAACAAAACAATACTAGTGAGCAACCTCAACCTCCCTCTTTCAGAATTAGATAAATATAACTGCAAAATAAGCAAAGGAGAAACTATAGAAGTTAATAGAATCTTAGAAAACTTAGAAATGCTGGACTTCTGGAAAAAACTGAATAGGGCTATAAATGAGTATGTTTTTCTAGCAGTACCTGCCACCTAAACAAAAACTGACTATTTATTAGGGCATAAAATTTTTATAATCTAATGTAGAAAAGAAGAAATATTGTATGTTTCCTTTTTAGACTATGATGTAATAAGAATTATATTCAGTAAAGGGATAGAAAAAGATAAATTAAAAACCAATTGGAAATTAAATAATCTAATTTTAAAGAATGAGTGGATCAAACAACAAAACATAGAAACAACAATTTCATTCAAGAGAATGACAGCAGGGAGAAATTATACCCAAACCTCGAGAATGCAGCCAAAGCAGCTCATAGGGGAAATTTTATATCTTTAAGTAGTTACATAAATAGAATAGATAAAGAGGAGATCAATGAATTGGGCATATAAGTAAAACGTCTAGAAAAAGAGCAAATTAAAACAGCCAATTAAATATCAAATTAGAAATTCTGAAAATCAAAGGAGAGGTTAATAAAATTGAAAGTAAGAAAAATATTGAACCAATTAATAAAACTAAGAATTGGTTTTATGGAAAAAAGCAACAAAATAGTTAAAGCTTTGGTTAATTTAATTTTAAAAAAGAAAGGAAAGGAAACCCCCCCCACAAATTACCAGCATCAAAAATGAAAAGGGTGAATTTACCACCAATGAAGAAGTAATGTAATCAATATTTTGCCCAACTATATGCCCACAAATCTAACAATCTAATTTAAATGGATGAATATGTAAAAAAATAAAAGTTGCCCAGATGAACAGAAGAGAAAATAAATTACTTAAATAGTTCCATTTTATTAAAAAAAAAAGAAATGCACCAAGTCATTAAAATATTAATTATGAAAAAAATCTCCAGGGCCAGTGAATTTACAAGTGAATTCTACTAAACATTTAAAGAATAATTAATTCCAGTATTCTACTAACTGTTTGGAAAAATAGACAAAGAAGAAATCCTGAAACATCCCTTTTATGACACAATTATGGTACTGAACCAGAAAGAGCCAAAACAGAAAAAGAAAATTACAGACTAATCTCCCTAATTAATATTGATGCAAAAAATTTTCAATAAACTATAGGAAAGAAATTACCAGAACTTATCATCAAGATAATACACTATGTTTAAGGGGAATTTATGCCAGGAATTCAGACACTTGTTCAGTGCCATAGCAATTATACAGCAAAAAAATGGGTTCAATATCAGGAAAACTATTACCATAATTGACCATATCAATAGCAAAACTAACAGAAATCATATAATTAAATCAATACATGAAGAAAAAGTTTTCCACAAAATACAGCACCCATTCTTATTAAAAGTATTAGAGAACATAGGAATAAATAAAATTTTCCTTAAAATGATAAGCAGCATCTGTCTAAATCTAAAACCACCAGCAACTATTATTTGCAATGGGAAAAAACTAGATACATTTCCAATAATATCAGGGGTGAAACGAGGATGCCCATTATCCCCACTATTTTTCAATACTGTACTAGAAATATTTGCTTTAGCAATAAGAAAAAAATTAAAACAATTAGAATAGGCAATAAGGAGAAAAAATAATCATTTTTGCAGATGGTATGATGATATACTTAAAGAATCCTAGAGAATCATACAAAAACACACTTGAAACAGTGAATAACTTTTGCAAAGTTGCAGAATATAAAATAAACCTATACCGATCATCAACATTTCTATGTCTTACTGATAAACCTCTTCAGCAAGTGACAGAAAGAGAAATCCAATTTAAAACAACTTTAGAAAAATAAAATACTTGGGCATCTAGTTGTCGAGGCAAACCAAAGAACTATATAAACACAATTATAAAACATGTTTCATACAAATAAAGTCAGATATAAACAAATGAAAAATATTAATTGCTCTTGGGTTGGCCAAAGTAATATAATAAAGAAAATTCTACCTACATTTGTCTACTTGTTCAGTGTCATAGCAATTATACAGCAAAAAAATGTTTTATAAACTTAGAAAAGATAAGAACAAAATTCAACTAGAAGAACAAAAGGTCAAAAATTTCAAGGGCATTAATGAGAAAAAATGCAAAGGATGGTGATATCTCTGTACCAGACCTAAAATTCTAATATAAAAGCACCAGTCATCAAAATAATTTAATACTGGCTAAAAAATAAGAGTGGTGGATCAGTGGAATAAGTTAGATTCACATGGCAACAATATATTATTAAAGTAATCAAGAATATGGAAAATCCCCAAATTCCAGCTCCTGCGATAAGTACTCACTATTTCCCAAAAATTCCTGGTGAAACTGGAAAAGTATGTTAGAAACTCAGTTATTTCTCACAGCCCATACGAAAATAAGGACAAAATGGATACATGATTTGGGCATACAGTGTGACAAGATACGCAAATTAGGAGACCAAGAAATAC
Organism: Myrmecobius fasciatus; assembly: GCA_023553655.1. NCBI lineage: Eukaryota > Metazoa > Chordata > Mammalia > Dasyuromorphia > Myrmecobiidae > Myrmecobius > Myrmecobius fasciatus. Next base: position 58,124 of record JAJPUD010006457.1, read on the forward strand.
CAGATCTTTGGAAAAGGGAGCAATTTAAGGCCAAAGAAGAACTAGGGAACATTATGTAATGCAACTTTGATTTCGCAACCAGTTTTTCTGATAAAAGCCTCATTTCTAAAATATATAAAGAACTGTGTCAAATTTATAACAATACAAGTCAGTACCCAATTGAAAAAAATGGTCAAAGGTTAAGAACAGTTTTCAGATGAAGAAATTAAAGCCATTTATAATTATATAAAATGCTATAAATTATTATTGATTAGAGAAATGAAAATTAAGACAACTCTGAGGCATAAGCTCATATCTCTCAGATTTGCTAAGATGACAGCAAAAGATAATTATAAATATTGTTTGGGACATGGAAAACTGGGACATTAATACATTGTTGATGGAATTGTGAAATGATCTAACCATTCTGGAGAATAATCTGGAACTGTGCCCAAATGACTATAAAATGTATGTATACCTTTTAATCCAGCAGTGCTATTACTGGGTCTGTAATTGAAAGAAATCTTAAAAGAGGGAAAAGGAACCTCATCTGCAAAAAATGTTTATAGCAGTTTTTTGTGGTGGCAAACAATTGGAAAACGAATAGATGCTTATCAGTTGGGGCATGGCTGAATAAGTTATGGTATATTAAAATAATGGAATATTATTGTTCTATAACAAATGATGAAAAAGCTCATTTTAGAAATCTTGAAAAGATTCACATGAACTGATGCAAAACAAAATAATAAGAACCAGGAAAACATCATACAAAGATAACAGCCAGATTTTGTGATGATCAACTCTGACAGATTTGATTCTTCTCAGTGACTCAGTGATCCAAGGCAAAGAAAATACCATCCGCATCCAGAGAGAGAACTATGGAGACCGAATGTAAATCAGCAGATGCTATGTTCAATTTTCTTCCTTCTGTTTTTTTCTCTCTCTCATGGTTTTTCACTTTTGCCCTGCTTTTTCTCTCCCAACATAAGAATATATATGTATATACACATACATATATATATATATATATATATATATATTGTTTTTACATGTACCAGGGAGAAATAAAAATTGAAAAAGAAAATAAAATATCATTGCTCTATTTAAGTATATCCAGCAGAATTTCTTAACAACTTTTTTTTTTGTATAATAGACCTTTTTCTCAGTCAGGGTAACCTTCTCAGAATAATGTTTTAAAATACATATAATAAAATACATGTTAATACGAAAAGAAACTAATTTTAAGTAATCTATCTATACATATATGTGCATAAGCATACATACACACCTATATAATATATGCATATATCTATATCTACATATGTCCATCAATACCAAGTCAAGCATTTCTAGATATAGACTCTATAGGACAATTATTATCATCAAAATTTATCAACTCATTATATGCTGTTCAACTATTTTTCAGTACCCAATGCTTTGTGATCTCATTTGGGATTTGGTGTTTTCATAGTAAAGATAACTGAAGTAATTTGCAATTCTATTTTCTAGTTCATTTTACAAATGGGGAAACTAGGGCAAATAGTATTAAATGATTTTCCTATGGTCATACAGATAAGTGTCTGAAACCAGATTTGAACTCAGGAAAATTCATCTCCCTACCTCTAATACCAGTGCTCTATCCTTTGTGTCACCTACCTTAATATCACTCACATACAATAAAAATTCTTAAAATGAACTTCAAACCAAAACCTTATTTTGTTCTCTATCCTATAAGATATTGCCTAAAATATGTTATTGTTCCATATTTTGTTTAAAATCTAATATAACGGAGGGAAGCAATAAATTGGGAAATCATCTTTTCATTTAAAGGTTCTTCTGATAAAGGCCTTATTTCTAAAATATATAGAGAATTGTCTCACATTTATAAGAATTCAAGTCATTCTCAAATTGATATATGGTCAAAGGATATGAACAAATAATTTTCAGATGATGAAATTAAAACAATTTCTAGTCATATGAAAAGGTGCTCCATATCACTATTGATCAGAGAAATGCAAATTAAGACAACTCTGAGGTACTACTACACACTTGTCAGATTGGCTAAAATGACAAGAAATGATAATGATGAATGTTGGCGGGGATGTGGGAAAACTGGGACACTGATACATTGTTGGTGGAACTGTGAAAGGATCCAGACATTCTGGAGAGCAGTTTGGAAGTATGCTCAAAAAGTTTTCAAACTGTGGATACCCTTTGACCCAGCAGTGTTTCTATTGGGCCTATATCCCAAAGAGATCTTAAAGGAAGGAAAGGGACCCACATGTGCAAGAATGTTTGTGGCAGCCCTTTTTGTAGTGGCTAGAAACTGGAAACTGAATGGATCAATTGGAGAATGGCTAAACAAATTATGGTATATGAATGCTATGGAATATTATTGTTCTATAAGAAACGACCAGCAGGATGATTTCAGAGAGGCCTGGAGAGACTTGCATGAGCTGATCCTGAGTGAAATGAGCAGAACCAGGAGAACATTATACCTGGCAACAACAAGACTATATGATGATCAATTTAACGGAGAGCTTTGTAAGGGTCAATGTTGAAGAATTACCCATATATATGTTTTGCAAATAAAAAGTTTTAATTTAAAAATAATAATAATAAAATAAATAAAAATGTTGCATCAATATTCAAAACAAAAAAAATCTAATATAATATGGACACCTTGAAAGCAACTGATCAAATTTAGGTACAATAGATGTTTGGAGAAATTTGAATGGACACAGAAAGAGTTTACTTTTTCTCAGAAGTTCATGGAACTTATAAAACAATTGAGAATGTTCAGGGCATAAAAACCTCAAAATCAAATGCAGCAATGCAGAAATAGTAAATGCACTTTTTCAGATTATAATGCAATAAAAAAATAAGGCCAGGAGAAAATAGACCAAAAATTAATTGGACATTAAATAATCTAATCCTAAAGAATGAATGGGTGAAACAGTAGATCATAGACACAATCAATAATTTATCCAGGAGAATGACAATAATGAGAAAATATACCAAAATTTGTGGGATACAGCCAAAGCAGTTATAAGGGGAAATTTTATATTTCTAGATGCTTACTTGCATAAAATAGAGAAAGAGAAGATCAAGGAATTGGGCTTACAGCTAAAAAAGCTAGAAAAAGAATAAATTAAAAACAACTCAATTAAATACCAAATTTGAAATTCTGAAATTAAAAGCAGAGATTAATAAAATTGAAAAAAATTATTGAATTAATAAATAAAACTATGAGTTGATTTTATGAAAAAAAATAGATAAACCTTTAGTTAATTTGATTAGAAAAGGGAAAGAAGAAAATCAAATTGTTAATCTCAAAAATGAAAAGGGAGAACTTTCCACCAATTAAGTGGAAATTAGAGCAATGATCAGGAGATATTTTGCCCAACTATGTGCTAATAAATTTGATAATCTAAATGAAATTGAGGAATATCTACAAAACAGACTGACAAAGTTAACAGAAGAAGAAATAAATTATTGAAAATAGTCCCATTTTAGAAAAAGAAATAGAACAAGCTATTAATCAACTCCCTAAGAAAAAAATCTCCAACACCAGATGGATTTAAATGTAAGTTCTACCAAACATTCAAAGAACAATTAATTCCAATACTATATAAACTACTTGAAAATATAAGGAAAGAATGAGTCATACCAAATTCCTTTTATGACACAAATAAGGAGCTGATAGCTAAACCAGGCAGGGTGAAATACAAGAAAGAAAATTATAGACCAATTTCCCTAACAAATATTGATTCAAAAATTTTAAATAAAATATTAGCAACAAGATTACAGAAAGTGATCCCCAGGATAATACAGTATGACCAAATAGGATTTATACCAGGAATGCAGGGCTGGTTCAATATTAGGAAAATTATCAGCCTAATCAACTGTAGTTAAAAAGTTTATGTACAAACAAAACTAAGGCAGAGAAGACCAGAAGGGAAGCAATAAATTGGATAATCATTTTTACGTTTAAGGGTTCTGATAAAGGTCTCATTTCTGAAATATATAGAAAATTGACTCAAATTTATAAAAATTCAAGACATTCTCCAACAGACAATTTTCAAATGAAGAAATTAAAACTATTTCTAGTCATAAGAAAAGATGCTCCAAATCATTATTGATTAGAGAAATACAAATTAAGACAATTCTATGATACCAATACACACCTGTCAGATTGGCTAAGGTGACAGCAAAAGATAATGGCAAATGTTGTAGGAGATGTGGGACAACTGGGACACTGATACATTGTTAGTGGAACTGTGAATGTATCCAACCATTCTATAGAGCATTTGGAACTATGCTCAGAAAGTTATGAAACTGCATACCCTTTGACCCAGCAGTGTTTCTACTGGGCCTATATCCCAAAGAGATCTTAAAGGAGGGAATGGGACCCACATGTGCAAGAATGTTTGTGGCAGACCTTTTTTGAGTGGCTAGAAACTGGAAACTGAATGGATGTCCATCAATTGGAGAATGGCTGAATAAACTATGGAATATTAATGTCATGTAATATTAATTTTCTGTAAGAGATGACCAGCAGGATGATTTCAGAGAGGCCTGGAGAGACCTACATGAACTGATGATAAGTGAAATGAGCACAACCAGGAGATCATTATACATGGCAACAGCAATACTATATGATGATCAATTCTGATGGACATGGCTCTCTTCAACAATGAGATGATTCAAACCAGTTCCAATTGTTCAGTGATGAAGAGTGCCAACTACACTCAAGGAAAGGACTGTGGGAGCTGAGTGTGGACCACAACATAGCATTTCATGCTTTCTGTTGATGTTTGCTTGCATTTAATTTTCTTTCCCAGTTTTTTTTTTCCCTTCTTGATCCAATTTTTCTTGTGTATACATATATTGGATTTAACATATTTAACATGTATTAGACTACCTGCCATCTAGGGGAGAGGGTGGGAGGAAGCAGAAGAAAATTTGGAACAGAAAGTTTTTCAAGGATTAATATTGAAAAATTACCTGTGCATATGTTTTGCAAATACAAAGGCTTTAATAAAAAAAGAAATAAATAAAAAGAAAGTAAAAGAAAAAGAACTCATCATTGAGTCTCAATTTTCATTTAGTAATCTTAATGGTTCTAAAGGATAAAACAGAAATGAGTTTTGTATGAGGTAAATAACTTCCAAAGTTACTATGAGTTTTTATTACACATTAAATCACAAAAATTCAACTTTCTCCCCTCTCCTGGGAGATTTTCTCCCAAAGTCACAAAACAAAGTTCAGAATAAATGAATCATACTATGACACCTTGGCAAGGTGTGCAAAAAGAACATTTAATGGGATTCTAATTCATTTTTACCTTCATATTTGTAGTGATATGTATCAGAAATTTTAACTAAAAGTAAGTGAAATAGAAAAAAGCCAAGGGTTGACAGAATTCTCGTTACTCTGAATTCAGTTTACAAATTTAAGAATACTGATAATTCAAATCAGAAATCCCACATCTTTACTAATAATATTTTGAACAATCCTAAATGTTTTCTGCTTAGAATTTACTAACACATTTGAATCAGAAATCTACCAGTTGGAACATCTCTTCTATGTTTTTTTTTTTAAAAACACAAAAAAACCAAACAAAACTTAAGGCAAAAAATTTAAGAGATAGTCTAGGACCTTTGAATGCTGAAATGATCAAAGGCTTTGGGGACCTGTTTACTCATCTCATTAAACCCAATAGGTTTTGTACAGAAAATTTTTCTTTCAGTAGGGAAAAGATTAATGAATCTTTGTCTTGTTTCTGCAACTTAGTCTATGTCTGACCTTGAACAATTATATCAACTCCTTCAGCCTCATTTTCTTCATACACATGAGGAGTTTAGACTCAATCCAACCTAAAGTCCTTTCTGAGACTAATGTAATTTTATATAGTTTCTGTTCTCAGGTAACTAATTAGCAATAAAAGAACAATTATTCACTAGTTAAACTGGTTCAAAGAGATGACAGTAATAGTCCCTTAAATTTATGTAAAATTTTGTGGCAAAATTCATCTCTATGCCTTCCTTTAAAACACATATCCAATCAGATCCCACATTCTGTCATATCTGCCTGCCCCTTTCCATTTTCATTCACATTAAATTAATGTAGGCTCTGTTTATTTCTCACTTGAAAATGTTTCAGAGCATACTAAATGTCTTGTTTTTCTCCTTTTGAACTCTTTCTTCATAATCCTTCCCAAAAAATCATCCAAAAGGAAAATTTGGATCTGGCAATTTTTCTTCTCATAAGCCTTTAGGGTTCTCCATCACCCACCAAAGAGTAATTATTACTAACTGTCAGATTATAAGGAAGTAACAGAGAATTTGTCCCAGACATCTGAGTTTAGCTCTGTAACAATAATTTTCCCCCTGATTCAGTGTCTTGGATTAAGACATTGATGCTTATCTAAACTGAAGAGTCAAAATTAAAAGAGATGCTAACATTTTGGATGACAAGTTTCCAAATGATTTTCAAAACCTAAAATATTGGTCCAAATCCAATAAGAATATATGTATGGATGTATGAATATGTGTATGTTTTAAATTTTGTTATGTTTTAGAATTCCCAGATGTTTCAAATTTCTTCTTTCCTGTATTTGTACTAGTTATTTTTTAACCCTAGTTTAGGATTTGCTATTTATAATTTATCTATATCTATATATATGTATATATATATTTGTAATAAGAACATTTTTCTTATCATAATATAATTTTCTAATACATAATACATTTATAACATTTTATTTATATACTAATGTATTAATATGCATAGATGATATAAATATTTAAATACAGAGAGATTATAAGGATGTGTCAGATTTTAAATTTAGGTTGAAATATAAACATATAAAGAGATCAATTACTAAATGATAAATCATTTCTAAGAATTATCAAGATATCATTATATATAATATATAATTATATAAATATTATAGAGAGATAACAAACCTTAAACTTGGGTTGAAAAAAAATCTAATACAAATAAAAAATAAAGAGAAATTTGAAACATCTGAGAATATTAGTGCACAACAAAATGGTTAGGCATCAGAATTTTTTCATAGTAGCCAAAAAGGAGGTGGGATTAATGTATTCTTAGGTTTCATTGAGAAATATAGTATTCAGAAAAATGAAAATGATACTGCTATTGAAAGTGCAGTGGATAGATTTCATGTCATAGTCATAAAAACCTGAGGTAAAATCCAACTTAGGCATTTACAAATTGTGTGGTTTTAGATGAGTCATTTAACCTCTTTCTTCCTCAGTTTCATCATACGTGAAATGGGCGTGATAATACCACATATCTCCCAGAACTGTTGTGATGTTAAAATAAGATGTTTTCAAAATGACCTGAAAACCTTAATATGTTATAAAAAATGTTTGTGATGATGATAATGACTACTACAGTGAGCTCTGGACAATATGTAAGGATAGTATGTTCATTTCTAACCATCTTTCATTCTAGCCTTCTAAGTTGTATTGGTACCTCTGGGCTGAGAGTTCTAGAAATCTCCAGGAGTGATGCTGATTTGGACATCTCTAGACTCATTCCTACTTAAATACCTTGGACTAGGGCCGGAGCTGGAATTGGGCCTAGAGCTGTGCTGGCTGGCCCAGAATGGGACCGCATGCTGGACTTTCACTCTATTGTCACAGACCTTTTCTGCTGACCTTCTAAGTTGCCTTGGGCTGAAAAAGTTCTACTCTGTCTTTTGGAGTGCTCTGATACTCTAAAATTTATTTAGAATCATTATTTAAATGGATTGGGAGCAGTTTTGGGGGGAGATTGGATGTGTTTATGCCTTTGCTCCACCATCTTGGTTCCACCTTTCATCACAGATATTTATTGATTCCTTCTTACACACATAACATATATGCAAATACTAAGGTTGGGAAAGATGTTGTCTTTTGTTGCTATTGTTGTTCAGGACCTAGATTTCATCAATGTAGGAAGGCTTCAATGTAAAAACTCTTCTACTTATTTGTTGTTCAATTGTTGCAGTTAATAACTCTTTGTGAGGACTCTTTGTGACCCTATTTGGGGTTTTCTTGGCAAAGATACTGGAGTAGTTTGCCATTTCCTTCTTCAGCTCATTTGACAGATAAGGAAACTGAGGCAAATAGAGGAAAGTGATTTGCCCAGGGCCACACAGCTAGTTTCTATATTTAACCACATTAAAAAATATTTCTGATTTCAGGCCCAACACTATGCACTGCACCCTCTAGCTTCCCCATCCTTACAGATCAATACATCTTCTATTACTATTAGTTTTAGAAGTAATACAGCATCTTATAAGTAATATAGATAGTAGATACCAGCAGCAAGAAATGATTTGGATTTCTCTGATTGAATTTGCCCCACTCAACTTACGCTACTTCTTTATATAAAATGACTACTAGTAGTAGTCGAATACAAGAAATTTAATTGTATAAAAAAACATTTAAAATAAAAAAGGTTATTTTATAATATAAAGTGATATATCTGAGTACATAATGCTTAAATTTAGTAAATATTCTAGCTACAAATGCATTTGTGCTTCTTCTTAAATATCTTATCAAACTTTTTTATTGCTACAAATTTACTAGAAAAAAACATTAAATAAAAGAGCAATGCAAAAATAGCAAAATATTCCAAATAATTTCTATTTGTTTTGAATGAAATTTGTATTAGAAATGTTTATACTTGCAGATCAAGTTAATATCAATCACTGTTAATATTCCTGATATTACACAAGCTCCCAGAAGTTTTATGAAATGCAGGGTAATAACAACAACCTTTATATATAATGCTTTCCATGTGCCAAATACTGTACTAACACTACACTAGTATTATATCCTCTGGTCCTCATAACAATTTTGGAAAGTAGATGTTATTTATATCCCCAATTTGCACTGAAGAAAACTGAAGTAAACAGAGATTAAGTAATTTGCCCAAAGTTACACAACTACCAAGTATCCAAGACCAAATTTGAATATAAGTCTGACTCAGGCCCAATCATCTATCTACAATGCCACCAGCTGCCTCTATGGAAAATGATAGAACAGCAACTAAATACATTAAAAGGAAAGAAAACTGAAAACAAATCTGGTGTTCCTTCTCCACTGAGTATCTCTACTATAGCTACAATTATTACATTTCCAAATTCTGCTCCAGCTAAAAGTATTTATACATCCCAACCAGGTAACTATATACAACTTTATCTGTAGTCACTCATTAAATTTTGAGTCTTGAGAATCATATATTTTAAAACAAAATAATGAATAAAAATAGGAAGCATTTTTTACAGGAGTCAGTTGAAGAAATACAAGGGAATTTAGAGGTCATCTAGTTCAACTCCCTCATTCTAAAGATTAAGAAACTGGGTTAAAGAGAAGGGACTAGCCCATTTAATAAGCCCTCTCCCCAAAAATGAGGCAGGATTTAAACTCATGTCCCAACTTTATCAAAAAGTGTTTATCCCACTATGTATTATATCCCTTACTAAACTATTTATGAAATTTCAATAATCAAAACATTGATTACTTACATATATGTATATATATATATATATCCCAATATTTATATGTCCATATATAATACTAATATTTTATTCATTTTAACAACTTTATTTCTTAAAAGTATTAAGCAAGAGGAATAAGAATCACACTCTAAAATATATGTATATACTTCATTATGAATGCAATTTTCATTAATGTGATTTTGATGCATCTGGAAGAGGGGAAAATGTTCAAGTGAGAACCAAAATCCAACCCTGACTAATATGTCAGCCGGTTTAAAGAGAAGGCAACTTGACCTTCCCAAATTTCCTAACTTTATGGACAATTAGCTACGTTCATAAATGATTCTATGATTATATCATAATTACCAGCAAAGCATTGCACCTGGAATTAGGAAAACTTAAATTCCTGAATTCAAATTTGTCCTTAGAAACTCACTAATTGTGTGATTCTGGGCAAGTCACTTAACCCTATTTATCTCAGTTTCTCATCTGTTCCAAGAAGGAGATTACAAACCACTTCCTGCATGGGGTAATAAAGAGTTGGACACAACTGAAAAAGACTGAACCACAAAATTTAAATTTTCATCGTTCTGAATTCAAATCATGTCTGAGACACTTATTAGCTGTATAACCTGGGCAAGTAACTTAACCCTGTTTGTCTCAATTTTCCCATCTATAATGTGAGATGGAGAAGAATATGGCAAACCATTCCAGTATCTTTAAAAGCAAAACCCCAAATTGGGTCACCAGAAGGAACAATAATTAAATAGAAAATTATGATGAATTCACCAGGTCAATTGAGCATACTGAATAATTAGCAGACTCAAAATCTATTAATATTTTAGCTGTGATTAGGTCAATTAAGACCACATTGAATAAAGAATATTTTTTTCATGATTTAGGGTTCATTATCTGATACTGTAATAAGAGTAGCTTTAATTTGGCATATGAATGAATGAATTATTTTATAGCTAGGGAGGATGTTCAGTGGCATGATCAGATGTGAAGAAAGGAATGAGTTTGGAATCAAAAAACTCATTTTGTATGTACATATGTATATGCATGCAATCTCCCCCTTTAAGAATGTGAGTTGTTTCAGAAAAGAGATTATTTTGCTTTTTATCTCATCTCCCAAAATTAACAAATAGTAGGTCTTTAATCAAAACTTGTTCAATTAAAATGCAAATTTATTAAATTTGACCATTCAAAATTTGATAAGTTATAATATCATGCTTCTTAGAAATTATGCTATATGTTGTAAATCCATCATATCAATTACAGTATGGTACAATAAGACTGACTCTAAGCCTTTCTTTTTGTCCCTTCTATTTATTCTACTTTTAATTTCTATTAATTTATTTTTTTCTATTCTATTTTCTGTGTTATAGTCTAATTTTAGCCATCTCTCAATATCCAGCTTACAATGCATTGCATCCATGAAGAAGACTACTTCAGTTCATACCAAGATTCTCATGAAAGCTGGTATCTTCATCATTTTAAGCACTTGATAATATATTGTCTTTTGAAATGTCTTATTGTTCGATAAATGGTCAAAGGATATGAACAGACAATTTTCAGAGGATGAAATTAAAACTATTTGTAGTCATATGAAAAGGTGCTCCAAATCACTATTGATCAGAGAAATGCAAATTAAGACAACCCTGAGGTACCACTACACACCTGTCAGATTGGCTAAAATGCCAGGAAAAGATAACGATGAATGTTGGAGGGGATGTGGGAAGGCTGGGACACTGATGCATTGTTGGTGGAGCTGTGAATGGATACAGCCATTCTGGAGAGCAATTTGGAGTATGCTCAAAAAGTTATCAAACTGTGCATACCCTTTGACCCAGCAGCATTTCTATTGGGCTTATATCCCAAAGAAATCATAAAGGAAGGAAAGGGCACCACATGTGCAAGAATGTTTGTGGCAGCCCTTTTTGTAGTGGCTAGAAACTGGAAACTGAATAGATGCCCTTCAATTGGAGAATGGCTGAACAAATTATGGTATATGAATGTTATGGAATATTATTGTTCTGTAAGAAATGACCAGCAGGATGACTTCAGAGAGCCCTGGAGAGACTTAGATGAACTGATGCTGAATGAAATGAGCAGAACCAGGAGATCATTATACACGGCAACAACAATACTATATGACGAACAATTCTGATGGACATGGCTCTCTTCAACAATGAAATGTTTCAAACCACTTCCAATTGTTCACTGAAGAAAGCCATATACACCCAGAGAGAGGGATGTGATCAACATAACATTTTCATACTCTTGATTGATGTTTGCTTGCATTGTGTTTCCTTTATTTGATTTTTCCTTCTTGTAGATATGATTTTTCTTGCACAACAATGTGTGGAAATATGTATACATATATTCGATTTGCCAATATTTTAGCATAATTAACATGTAGTGGATATCCTGCCATCTAGGGGAGGGGAGGAAAAATCTGTAACAGAAAACTTTGTAAGAGTTAATGTTGAAGAATTACCCATACATATGTTTTGCAAATAAAAAAAAGTCTTATTGTTTTCTTGTATTGCTATTTAACCCTATGGGGGCTTATCAGATAAACTACTTGGGAATAATATCTATACATGGTATATAATTACCAGCCAATAAATATTGAATGCATTATTATTTTCACAAAAGTTCTAAAAGAATCAGAATTCATAAAGACATGAGTTGTGAATGTGATTTTAGAGTATAAATTTATCCATTGTAATTTTAAGAAAGGAAACAAATTATTATAGATTATATTATAGATTATACATTATAACTTTTAAACATATTAGCTACCACATTAACAAAATAAAACAAATCTCCCTAGGTCATATATAATACTTATTTTTCAAAGTTTCTTTCTGTATATTACAAAAAAACATTTCTTAAAATATTCCCACATAAAATAATTTGACTGAATGAACTTTATTAGCTCTGTTGATTTCCCTTGATTAAAATACTGTTAGAGGCAGCTTCAAAGTTCAATATTTCCTACCATGGGCTGTATTTTTAAAATGTGACTCCAATCACAATTTATGGTTTGTTTTATTACTAAATTTCTTACTTCTGAAACAACTCATGATGATGGTATTGCTGATTTTTTTTAATGTACTGTATTAATTCACAGAGTTGAATGTCCATTGAATATCTACTTTCTAAAATTATCCTGATAATAACTGAAGAACATGTTGTTTCTACTACTTCATCAATTTATGGGAGAGATTTAGTTCATTTAAATAAATGAATAAAACTGTTTAATATGCTATGGAACAATAAAAATTTAATAACATGCAAAACTTTCTATATCTCAATAAATGTGGTTAAAATGCAAATATATATATATAAGATAAATATAGAGAATACTTTTACATTAAATCAAACATTGATTCTTGAATTTGAATGTTTATATATTGTATGATCATTGTTAGGAAAAGATTTTTTTTTTAATTTTTACAGGATTATTTATAGAAAAGTTGAAAAGAAATATAGATATTTGGATTATTTATCCTTTCAAAAAAAACTATACAATATTCCCATCTCTAAAACTAAAGGTATGTTAAAATAGAATCATAATATAAAACTAAGTAATAAGAAAATATATGTGCTCTGAGACTGCAAGTTAAAATAGAAAAAAATAGCTAAACAATGGGAATAAAGGGGGGAGTCAAGAGTCAGCAGCAAATTACAGCTCTGAAAAAAAAGCATTGCATACATACTGTGGGATACAAAAACAAGCATTAAAGGATAAGCAAAGAAAATAAATGTTTTGATGCTTTGTGTAATAAAAAGAGAACTATATATATGTATATATATAAACATCTGTTGTATTTGTAATAAGTAGAAATTTTCAAAAAGAGCTGGAAAAAGAAATGAAGAGATACAAAAAAGTCAAATGTTCAAAAGAATAAAATTACCAAAAAAGTCCCAAATTTTATTTTTCTATTTTAATTGAATTTATCCTTCTTTATTTGAGTTTCAAGTGAACCTAAATGACAACTTTTAAATCCTGACCGCTGGTTAAAGACATATTGGCATTTGGTAGCTGGGCAATTGTACAGGATGTCAAAATTGAATTTAATGATTTCTGGTAAGCTATTTTACAGATCTAATCTTTTGGGTAGTAACCAAGTCCAGTGCTAATAGCATATATTACTAAAGTACACTCTACTAAGGATATATTCTGAATCTATTTCATGGTGTAGGCAACACCCTGGTCTGTAAAAGACCATCCCAAATGAATACAAGTTACAGTAGCTCCTACTAAGCAAAGGTTTTGAATACTGGCCCCACGATAAATAGTGCTATTTGTTACCTGAGGATGGATTTGGTGAAATATGGAATGACTTTATCACCACATTAGCTGTAGGTGATAACTCTTGTCCCCTGGCAACTTTTAATTGCAAAGGTGTTAAGAGGGTAGTATGTTCACTGGTGGGGAAAAGAGTTCATATTTAGATTTAAAAGTACTGAAGATAGGTAGTAGATAGATACATAGATAGACAGAAAAATAAGAGGTAGAAATAATAATAATTGAATGATAAACTAATGGATGATACACAAATGATAAGTTGTCAGATGTTTAGATAAACATTCAGATAGGTGTACATATAGGGAGTAGATAGATACATAAATAAATGGTAGGTGGATTATAGGTAAATGTTAGAAAGAAAAATGAATACAGATGATGGATAGTTAGAAAACTAAATAGAAAACTAAACAGATATCAATATATTTTTTTCTACTCTTCAGTCATATTTAAATGGTATCATTTGGATAATTTTCAAGTTCTGTCTTTTTCCTTAAAGAGTATTTTATGAATCAATGTCCTTAATCAAAGGGATGACAATCCCTGAGGCAAAAGTATAGATCTCTATTTGGATCTTCCCTCCAGGACCCCTGTTGGTTTACCTCACTTTCCTATCAGTAGCAGCCCTGTAAAGTATCATTACCCTACAATAAATATAAATTTAAGCTGTTCTCCAGTTTCATCACAATGTATTCCTAGAAATATATATACATATATATATATATACATACACACAAACTAACCTATATATATGTCTCTATTTTCCAAAGAGAAAAAAGGTTAAAAATAGGAATGTACTTCTTATCTTAAATGGCATTAAATTAAAACATAAAAATGACCAATAATGACTTAAAATGTAAATGGATTATTAAAGTCCTATAATAATATAAATAGTAAACATTATATGTGTGAGATTATTAAATGGGCACAGATGCACCATACATATTGAGTATACTAGAAGATCCAATGAAATATAAATATAGCCCAGAAAAATATAGCTCTACTGCTTCATCATTCAGATGCATCTAAAGTTTTTTTTTTAATTTTATTTTATTTGCATAACATATGTGTGGGTAATTCTTCAACAATAACCCTTACATAGATTTCCGTTACAAATTTTTCCCCCCAACTCCCCACCCCTCCCCTAGATGGCAGGATATCCACTACATGTTAATTATGTTAAAATATTGGCAAATCGAATATATGTATACATATTTCCAAACTTATCATTGTTGTGCAAGAAAAATCTTATCTACACAAACGATATATCAGATAAAGGAAACACAATGTAAGCAAACATCAATCAAGGAGTATGAGAATGTTATGTTGTGGTCCACATTTCACATCCCTCTCTCTGGGTGTATATGGCTTTCTTCAGTGAACAATTGGAGGTGGTTTGAAACATTTCATTGTTGAAGAGAGCCATGTCCATCAGAATTAATCATCATATAGTACTGTTGTTGCCGTGTATAATGATCTCCTGGTTCTGCTCATTTCACTCAGCATCAGTTCATGTAAGTCTCTCCAGGCCTCTCTGAAATCATCTTGCTGGTCATTTCTTACAGAACAATAATATTCCATAGTATTCATATACCATAATTTATTCAGCCATTCTCCAAATGAAGGGCATCTATTCAATTTCCAGTTTCTAGCCACTACAAAAAAGGCTGCCACAAACATTCTTGCACATGTGGGGCCTTTTCTTTCCTTTATGATTCCCTTGGGATATAAGCCCAATAGAAATGCTGCTGGGTCAAAGGGTATGCACAGTTTGATAACTTTTTGAGCATAGCTCCAAATTGTTCTCCAGAATGGCTGTATCCGTTCACAGCTCCACCAACAATGCAGATGCATCTAAAGTTAATAAACTGATTTTAATAAACAATAATTCAAAAATGAATTAACAAAAATTATAATTGTCTTCTAAGAATTTGGAAGAATTTGGTAGAATTAATTTGATTTTCCCAGGTTTCTTAATCTGGCTAGGGACGTGTAAACTGACATCATCTTTCTCTTTACTAGCAGAACTAAACTGAACGATGGGATGAGTTTTTTTAAAAATGTCATTTCACTGAATAGAATTCTAGAAAATTTAAGCTTCATGGACCTTTGGAGAAAACTGTATGGTGAAAGAAGAGAATATATCTTTTTTTTTCTTTCTAAGTAGTACCTGGCACTTACACAAAAAATAACTACACATTAGGGCATAAACACTTCACAATCAAATGCAAAAAAGCAGATAAGCTAGAAACATTCCCAATAAGATCAGTAGTAAAAAAAAAAAAAAAGGATGCCCATGATCATCACTATTATTCAATACTGTATTAGAAATATTAGTTTTGCAATGAGAGAAGAAAAAGAAATTGAAAGAATTAGAGTAGGCAATAAGGAAAGAAAACACATTCTTTGCAGATGATATGATGTTATATTTAAAGGATCCTAGAGAATCAACCAAAAACTACTTGAAATTTTTAACAGCTTTAGCAAAGTTACAGGATATAAAATAAATTCATGTAAATTATCAATAAAGCCGAGGATCAAGAGACAGAGAAATTCAATTTAAAATAAATATAAATGAAATAAAATATTTTGGAATCTACCTGTCAAGACAAATACAGGAAGTAAATGAGGACAATTACATAATACTTTTTTCATGCATATAAGGTCATATCTAAAGAATTGGAAAAAATATCAATCGCTCATAGGTAGGCTGAGCTAATATAAAAATAGACAATTGTACTAAATGTACATATATGGTGCCATACCAACTATACTGCCAAGAATTACTTTATACAATTTGAAAAAATAAGTAACAAAATTCATCTGGAAGAAAAAAAAAAGTCCAAGAATATCAAGAGAATTAATGGGGGGAAATGGAAAAAAAGGTGATGTCACTATATCAGACTTAAAATCATATTATAAAGTGACAGTTATCACAATTATTTGATAATTTCTAAGAAAAAGAGTAATGGATTAGTAGAATAAGTTAAGTGCGGGGCAGCTAGGTGGCGGGGGCAGCTAGGTGGCACAGTGGATAGAGCACCAGCCCTGAAGTCAGGAGGACCTGAGTTCAGATCTTGTCTCAGACACTTAACATTCCCTAGCTGTGTGACTCTGGGCAAGTCACTTAACCCTAATTGCCTCAGCAAAAAGAAAAAAAATATATCTTCTATATCATATATCTTCTGTTAAGACAACTCTGAGATACCACTACACACCTGTCAGATTGGCTAAAATGACAGGAAATGATAATGATAGCTGTTGGAGGGGATGTGGGAAAACTGGGACACTGATACATTGTTGGTGGAACTGTGAACGGATCCAACCATTCTGGAGAGCAATTAGGAGCTATGCTCAAAAAGTTATCAAACAGTGCATACCCTTTGACCCAGCAGTGTTTCTACTGGGCCTATATCCCAAAGAGATTTTAAAGGAGGGAAAGGGACCCACATGTGCAAAAATGTTTGTGGCAGCCCTTTTTGTAGTGGCAAGAAACTGGAAATTGAAAAGATGCCCATCAATTGGAGAATGGCTGAATAAATTATGGTATATGAATGTTATGGAATATTATTGTTCTGTAAGAAATGACCAACAGGAGGATTTCAGAGAGGATTGGAGAGACTTGCATGAACTGATGCTGAGTGAAATCAGCAGAAAGAGGAGAACATTATACACAGCAACAAGACTATACGATGATCAATTTTGATGGACATGGTTCTCTTCAACAATGATGTGATTCAAACCAGTTGTGCTGCGATGAAGGTAGTCATATACATCCAGAGAGAGGCCTGTGGGAACTGAGAGTGAACCACAACACAGCATTTTAACACTTTCTGTGAATATTTCCATGCATTCTGTTTTCCTTCTTAGGTTGTTTTTTTTTCTTCTTCTCTTTCTAGATCTGATGTTTCTTGTGCAGTAAGATAACTGTATAGATATGTATACATGTATTGTATTTGTCATATAATTTATCCTATCTAGCATGTATTAGATTACCTGTCATCTAGGGGTGGAGGGTGGGGGGAGGGAAAAGAAAAGCTTGGGAAAAAAGAAAGTTTTTTTTGCAAAGGTCAATGTTGAAAGGTCACTCATATGTTTTGCAAATAAAAAGCTTTATAAAACAAGAAAAAAAAAGAAAAAAAGAAAAAAAAAGTTAAGTGCACAAGACACAATAGTCAAAGTGTATAGACATCTACTGTTTAATAAACCCAGAGTCCAGCTTCTGAGAGAAAATTCACTATTTGACAAAAAATTCTAGGGGAAATTGGAAAAATAGTATGGCAGAGACTAGGCACTGACCAAAATCTCACAGCCTATAATAAGATAAGGTCTATTGATTTAGAAATAAAAGCAATACTGTAAGACAATTAGGAGAACAAGGGATAGTATACCTGTCAGATCTTTGGAGAAGGGAGGAATTTATGGTCAAAGAAGAACTAGAAAATATTATGAAATACAAAACATAATTTTGATGACATTAAATTAGTTCCCCCCTACAAACAATAACAAGGCAGCCAAGATTATAAGTGAAGCTGAAAGCTGGGAAAATATTTTACAAGCAGTGTTTCTAATAAAAGCCTCATTTCTAAAATACATAGAAAAATGAGTCAAATGTTTAAGAATACACGTAATTTTAATAACAGGTATCAATCTGCATTAGTAATAGAAGATCCACAACTTCCTAACCAAATGAAATCACAAGTCTGCTCAAAAATGATTTCATGACATAGTTCCTTGAAAGGAAACAGAAACATAAAATCTTCCCAAAAATAGACAGTTTATTTTCACTTCAATATCTTAAATATAAATTGTTTGATTGTTACAAAAAAAAACTCCTTCCACAAACATGAAGGGGAATATTTCCTTTTATTTTGCAAACTGCATTAAAGAATTGATAAGTGAAAAAAAGGGTGGAAAGTGGGAGTTAAAAAACCAAAAGAGAAAAAAATATTCCAGAGCCTTCTTTCACAAAGTAAAGTGATGTGACAAATTACAAGAGGTTGAAGGGACTATCTAGCCCCCTAATTTTGAAAAACTGCTTTTATCAAATCTTTATCCAAATAAAATGTTATTTGATGACCTAATTATTTATTTTAGCATTGTTTTGTATTAACAAAAACCAAGAAACAAATAAACAGAAAACTGTGGCCCAGTGAAGGTAAGTGATTTTGTTTCATCACACAGCTAGTCGGTACCTTACATAAGTTTTAACCATAGGTCTACCTGTCTTCAAACATGACTTTTGGTTTATATAAAAAGATATTGATGTTCA
This sequence comes from Myrmecobius fasciatus, assembly GCA_023553655.1. Taxonomy (NCBI): domain Eukaryota; kingdom Metazoa; phylum Chordata; class Mammalia; order Dasyuromorphia; family Myrmecobiidae; genus Myrmecobius; species Myrmecobius fasciatus. The sequence continues at coordinate 77,213 of JAJPUD010006457.1, forward strand.
ATATTGTGAGACGGGGTACTTTTATTTTTTTAACAAAAAAGTTTATTTTTAATTTTAAGACAAATATGAAGGTAGATATTGAATTAAAATAGTACTTTCAAAGAAATGATTCATGATGAGAGATCACTAAAATGTGTTATTAAAAATGATAAGCTAGATGCTCTCAGAAAAACATGGAAAAACTTACAAGAACTGGTGCAAAATGAAATGAATGTTGTATATTGTAACAGCAATATTATAAGATGAACAACTGCAAATGAGTTAGCTGTTCTCAGCAATACAATAATCCAAGACAACTTTGAAGGACTTCAATTAAAAAAAAATGCTATACATCACCAGAAAAAGAACTGAGGGAGTTCCATTACAAATTGAAGCTCTTTTACTTTCTTTCTTTCTTTTTTGGGGGGGATTGGTTTTGGCGGTTAAATCTATGTCTTTTTTTTCAACATGAATGATATGGAGATATGATTTTCATTACTACATATGTATAACCTATATCAAATTGCTTAATTGTTTGAGGGAGAGTTGAGAAGGATTGAGAGGAAAACAGAAAATTTGGAAATCAATTTTAAAATGAATACTGAAAATAAATGGTTTCTGAATATAATTGTGGAAAAATAAAAATAAAACAAATAAAACAACACACTTACCTTACTCACCAATTGGTGTTTTGCAGCTACTCAAATGGTCTCAAAAACAGAAGATAAAAATAAGTTTGAGACCTGGTGGATTCCGTTTATTAGAGAAGTAAAATGATAGCATTTTGCAATTGTGCTTAAATAAACACATTACTATCAGGTTGTTATCAAAAAGTATATATTTTGAAGAGAATGTCCTCGATTAAGTGAGCATCAACATATACAATTTTGAGAAAGATAGGGGAGAGAGGGAAAATGAGAGGGACAAAGAGAGAGGGAGAGGATACACACACACACACACACACCCCATACAGCATCATGATTTCTTTCTGTCTTTCATTTTGTTGTTAAAATATATAATGAATGTTTAAAATGCCAGTTATTTTAGTAGGAACCAGCATGGGAAGCTAAAAAACTTGTCAGTTCTATAATACCTAATTTTATCACTTTATTGCTAAATTAATGTAATTAATTGCTTAGGATAATTGACTTACTAGAATTTCTACTTTGCATGTTCTTTAAAATATGAGTCCAGAATAAGTAGTAACAATTTAGTTTTATTTAAAGTGTTCAAACTGAGAAAAGGAAAGAGAATGAAACAAATTGATATGGTGTGAATGTGTTTTTTCTTAAACCTTGATCCAAACAAAGTACTTGATTTGATGATCTACTTAAATATTTATTATTTTAACATGGTTTGTATAAATAATAAATATTTTATCTCCTACAATTACTTATGTTTTGATGTTTTTCTCTTTCCACAGAAACATGAAAACCATTCTATTTTTAAATAATTTATTCTCTATTAATCAGATAGGAATCAAGATAACCTCACAAACATTTTGTACTAAAGATAAATGCTACTTGATACACACTTTGAAATATTCTTAATCAGTTGCAAGCAGTAAATAGTTCAGGAAAAACACAAATAATTTTTAATACCATGCTTATTATGCAGTCAGATGGTTTTCATCACAAAGGTTTGAAATGCTTTCATCTTCATAGAAAAAAATAATAAATAAAATGTCCTTTGAAATCAAAAAGACCTTCCAAAGACATCAGTCAGTCTATTGTGAAAATATTACAGCTTTGTCACTTTCACCCAAGAGATTCCTGTCAGTCTCCAATCTGGTGTCACTATAGAATTACAGCTTACAGTACACTATCAATGCCTGCTGTGTCCTTTGGGAGACAAAGCTTTGCTGGTTGAACTTTATGATTTACTCCCAAAGGCAGAAGAACAAAGCTTTGAAAAGCAGATAGGACACATTCTTCTTCTAAAATTATAAAGAGACAAGATGGAATTTATTTAGAATATTTGGGTATATTACAGGTTAAATTGAATATTAAATAAATTGCTTTTGCACATAATTGGTATCAGTTGTTTGCTTTTTTTTTGTTTGCTTCAACAAAAGTAGTTTCCTGTTTTCAAAAGTAGATTTTCATTTTTTTGTTCTTTGCTTTTTTAATCAATTAATACTTTAGCCATAAAATCCTTATGTTAAAGGAATGCCAAGAAACAAAGTATTTTATGTAAAAGTGAGTTTCCTAGAGAGAATTTCTTTTGGTGGGGGTAGAACTTAAAGCTGAAAATGATCTTTCCATTTACATGTTACAATATTAAAAACATTCAATTGTTTTAAATCTCTTTTGCCATATCTACTTCAAATTCCCAATGCTTCATGGATAATGGAATTTGAGGAATAGATATTTGAATAGTGACAATTACCAACATCGTAATAAGATAAGTAAGATTAAGATAATTAGAAGCACTTGCAGCATGTAGAAGTTATCTTATATTAACTATAGATTCCTAGAAATGTATTTTGTGGCTAGAACCTTCCTTGATTTTGTCAGATAAATATATCTTTTGTACAGAACGTATAAATTTGATTTCCCTTATTATCTTTGTTTGCATTACATCCTAAATTTTAAGTGGCCACTTAAAAATTGTCTACAGTATTTGGCTTGATAACTTTCTAATGCAAAGATTTGACTCAACGACTATGTGTTATTTGTAGTGCAAAAGATATTAGAATTTTTATCTCTAAATTGGCTTTCCGTATATTAGCTACATAAATGCAGAGAATTAGAACAGTTAACATTCAATAATTTTGTTACTTCCATACTTTGATCCTCTTCAATTTAACTTAAAAGCTTGAAATTAAAAGAAAAATTAAAATCATTAAAAATGAAAAAGTGAGGCTGTTTGGGGTAGAAACAAAAAATGAAACTCTTTTTCCTGATGGATTGAAATAATCATAAAACTAATTTCTACATAATTTTTTTCTCTTGAATTATAACAAATTGCACATCCAGGTTCTCCCTTGAGACATAGAAGTGAAAATATAGAAAGCACTGGTGAGACAACAGAGATAAGCCAAAAGAACACATTTATGAAAACTAAGTTTTACAAAGATATTTGGCAAGCCTCAAATATTTTCATAATATCAAAAGGTTTTGCACACAAACTTTTGATAAGGTCTGGTAAATTGAAAAAATATATATTCTACATCTCAAATGGGCATGCTTTCTGATCAAATATAAATAGGTCTTTGACTTTAGAAATCCAGAAATTAAAAAGCCTAAGAGATCAAAATGCTTTTATTTCACTATGGAATCCAGATATGTTTACCTGAAGTCATTAATTAATTCATTATAAATATGACAAATCATTAGCCTTAATCTTCATAGGAACATTAATATGAAAGTTGTGACTAGAAAACATGCTGAAGTTTTTGGTACAGCAGGGTCTTTATAAAACACCTTTGTGACATATAGGAAAAAAATTGGGAAAGCATATATATATATGTATATATATGCACATACATACATATTTACATATATATATATATTTACATCTATCAAGTGTAATTAAAAGCTTCTAAGAAATAATCAAATTGTGCCTCTACATTGTCAGATATTTTATCTAAAGCCTTTTGACTTTCAAGAGACACCCCCTTACTGAGATTTAACTGTTCACTTTGATGAACATCAATTACATAGCTTAGCCCTACATGAGGAAAGCACAAATCTTCCCTTTTCGATCTGTCTAGGCAAAGGCAGTCTTTGAATAATCTTTTCATTTTGATGATGAGTAGAGCTAGAAATGCATTCCTTTGCAATTACCTGTTTACTTATGTGACAATTCTTTTATTAAGATTCTGAAGGGTTAAAAGTTGTTGATGCTGAATTGTAGTATGATTTGATGAATAACCAAACAATTTTCAGTGGTCAGAAATTCCCACTATTATAATCCATTTATAATGTTAGGGCATAATCTGTTGAAGAGCTCTCTTGAAAGTGTTAGTTACATGGGAGTGACTGTAATTACCTGAAACCACATCCAAGGTAGACTCAAACTAATACACAAAATAGTTTGGTCTAGAATACCAATTACCTGACTTCTAGCACAATTTTAAGGCTTGCTGGAATATTATTTATATCATGAGGCAGACCTGTTATTCATTTATTTTTCCCCAAAATAACAAGGTTTGTGTTTTGATTTTTGACTTTAACAAACAGTCAGAAGATATATGCTCTGTGGAAGGAAATAACCTGTTAAAACCACTGGATTTATGTATTGTTTTTCTTCATTTATTTAGCTTTTTAGGCCCACATATTCCTTTCAAATAACTTCAAATGATTTTTTTTCTTGTAAAAGATCATCTTCAGAAGAATGTTGCCTATTTTAAAATCCCCTAATTCATAGTGGTTGTTTATATGAATTCAGATTTTGATGATTCGGGTGATTTTTTTTTATTTTTAAATGATTTATATAATATACTATTTTGTTTTTGGAAAGACAGCTTCAGTTTATACAAAATTCAATCTACTGAACAATCGTCAGTGTTTCTGTTATAAAATAGATACTTAAAATGGAATTCTAATTAATCATCATAGTTAAATGAAAAGTTAGATGCCATTTAATGCAAACATTTTATTTTACAAATGAAAGAATTCAACAGAGGGATTATATGTCTGTCTAACCTCTCTCCTGAATGTTATATGAGTACCACATGATTTGGGTATCCAACAAATGTCCTCCAACTCCAAATCTATCCCTATTTGGTAGAGGTGGTGGCAATTGTTTCAGTTCTTTTAAAAACAATAAGTTGAGTGAAGGGAAATGGAAACATCTTATCACCGAGGGGATAATTTTGACTTGGTGAAGGATTTTAAATATAAGATATAATATCATCCATTAAATATTTATCAATTAAAAAACAAATGACACTGACCGAAATCAGATCATTAGATTATCTTTGTTTCCTTTTTCCACAAGTTAAAAAAGATACTTAACTTATCTAATGAAACAGTCCTTTCAGATAATATGAAAACTTTAAAATAATAACAAAATTAATGCATTGTATTGGAAGAAAATACAGGTTTTCATAATTAATTTCATGATAAAATTAATATTTTAATTGTTTTATCTTTGAGTAAAAATCAAATTTAAAAATGTATTCTTTAAAGAATCATCATAGCTTTCATAGAAAAAAACAGACAAAATATTTGAGTACAGAATCCTTCTATTTATATAATGAAGGCAAAGCATTTCATGCTACTTAAAATATGATGAAATTATAACTAGTTTGATAAAAAACATTAAAATTTCTTCAAAAATGTTTCTTTTTAATGGAAAGCTAAAAGTTGTTTCAAAGGTCATTAGTCATAAGTCATTCAATTTCAAAAAAGATCTCTAAAGAAAGATATATGACTGTTCAAAATGTCACGAAGTCTAAGCATTGATGACACTGGGTAAAGTTCATTACATTAAAGTATTTTTAGAAATGCAGAATTTGTTTTACTTTATGCATAGGGTGATTTCAGGAAATTATTGTAATTTTTAAGTGCCAAAATGTTTATGTTACTTGTAGTATATGGGAAGTAAAAAAAAAAAGAAAGAAAGAAAAAGAAAAAGAAGAACTAAAGAAGGAAGGAAGGAAAGGAGAGAGGGAGGGAGGGAGGGAAGGAGTGAGCCAACCAAACAACAAAAATCAAACAAACCCACCACAAAGCCTAAAATACATAACATTTAAAGGACAGTACCATACATACACAAACAGTTAGATGGCTCAGTGAATAGAATGGCAGGCTTTAAATCAGGTAGACTTTCTGAGTTCAAATCCCAGGATTTGATCTCTGTAACCTTGGGTAAATCACTTAAACCATTTATCCTAGTTCCTTATCTGTAAAAACTAATTGGAGAAGGAAATGGCACCCCTTTCTCTCTCCCTTTTTTTCTCCCATTCTATCTGAGAAAGGGGATAGGGCAGGTCCAAAACCTATGATCTAATAATTACCATGATTTTTAAGGTCATGTCAATAAATTGCCTTATTGTTTCAATCATCATTCTCTCTAATTTTCTTATACAAAATGTTATTTTGTGGTTATCACTTCCTTATATGTGATGACTCCCCCTATATATGCAATGTTTCCTTAGCACAGTACTTCACACATAGTAAGCTTTTAAAATTTTCTTTTTCATTCTTTTCTTCATAGACATAGGGAACTTTGAGTGAGGAAACTACTGTGGCAAAGACAGCTGAAAACATCCATTAAAAATGAGAATACTTGCCAAGAGCTCTCTCTTTGCCCCTGCTCTTCATTTCACATCATTCAAGTGAATTCTTCCATTCTCCCCTCCATTTTTTTTCTTATACATAGAAGTGGTCCTTCTCTTTTTCATGGCAAAAGTCTACATATATAAGTGATCTCATTTTATCTCATCTTCTCCAGCAGTTTTGTCCTTTATCACCTCCACTCTCAGTAAGCTTCAAACTCTTTCCGTTTACTATCTTCTTTAGTTCTGCCTACAAACATGTGCACATAATCCTCATCTTAAAAACAACCAAAAGAACTAAAAAGAACAACCAAAAGAAAACCAAAGCAAACAACCTTATTTCATAGGTCCCCAATAGTCAGCATTGAAGATTTCTTCTTCATTTTATGGCTAAACTCTTTGAAAAAGTCATCTACAGTCACTGCCTCCCTTTCCTTTATTGCCATTATTTTAACTCATTGTAGTCTAGCTTCCAGCCTCATCCCAGCCTTGTCTCCAAATTTACCAGTAATCTCATACTTGGAAAATCTAATGGCCTTTTCTCAATCCTTTTCCTTCTTGACTTCTCTTCAATCTCTGACACTGTCAGTTGCCCTTTATTTCTCATACACTTTTATCCTTAGGTTTCCATGGGATTTGTTTCCTGTTGCTCTCTTCTTACTTTTCTGAATGTTTCTTGTCAGGGTCCTTGATGAATCTTTATCCAAGTTGTGCCCACTAACTGAAAGTGTCCCCCAGTGTTTTATCCTAGTATCTTTTCTTTCTATATTATTTTACTCTTGTGATCTTATTAGATCCCATGCATTCAATTATTGCCTCAATGTAAATGATACTGACATATGTTTATCCAATCCTAACTTTTTCCCAGAATAGCAGTCTTCCATCACCAACTGTCTATTGGAAATAATAAGCTGAATATTTCATAGATATCTTAAAGTCAACATGTTCAAAAATAAACTCATATTTCCTTCTAAATACTGTTTTCTCTTATTACAAGAGCAGCATCATTTTTCTAGCCACCCAGACTCTTTATTCTCTCTCACTCATAAATTCAATGTGATGCTTAAACCCTGCCAATTCTACCTTCATAACATAGCAGATGCACACATATACACACATATCTCCTTTTCCATTGCTATAACTCTGGTACAGGACTCCAAAACTTCATTTCAGTACTACTATAATTGCCTAAAGTCTGTCCCCAACTCCAGTCCATCATCAATTCTCTTGTCCAAAATGATATTCCTGAATCTCAGGTCTGATTCTGCCATCCTCACCTAGGTAAACTATAGTAGATGCCTATCATCTCTAGAAGAAATATAAAATCCTGTATTCTGAAGTTATTTATAAATAAGTCAATTCAATCCATTCCAATATTCTTAAATTTGTTTCCCTTCCATGTATTCAATGCTCCAATGACAATCAATCTCTATTATATTCCTCATAGGAGACTCTTCATCTTCTAATTTTAAGCAGTTTATCTTTCTGGCCCACATGCCCAAAATTCTTCCCTTTTCTCTACATCCTGGTTTCCTTTGCATCCTTCAAGTCTAAGTTAAAATGCTATTTTCTGGGAAAGAAAAATGTTTCCTGATCTCCATTAATGTTTATGTCTTTCCTTTGATATTGTTGTTGTTGGTGGTGGTGATGGCGTGTGTGTGTGTGTTGTCTGTATATAGTCTGTTTTCGTTTTTGTTTGTTTGTTGTTTCATATTGTTTCTATTGGATTCTAAGCTGATTGAAAAAAAAGCAGCTGGTTTTTCCTTTCTTTGCCTCCTTAGTACTTAACCTAATTTCTGACACATAGTAGGCACTTAATAAAATGCATGTTGACCCTTACTTACTGCAACTTACACTACAAGATGGCAGTTGTAGGACATTTACAGATAAAATAACTTGCCATGAATGTTCTATGGCCAGTCAATATCAGAGACAAACCAGGTGAATCTCATTTATAGCACCTAATACAACCCATTAAGTTTTACAAAGTACTTTTTTTATAATCATACTAAGAAATGGGAAATAATTTTCTCTATTTTACATTTCAGGAAATTGAGGCAAAAAGTGTAAAATAAAATGTCTATGGTCTTACAAGAAGTAATTTTAAGATTGATGATTCCTGGTCAGTTCTCTTGACTCCAAATCTAATACTCTTTCCATTATATTTCACTGCTTTCATAAACACTTTTAATATAGCGGGGTTTTTCTCTTCTTATTCAGATCCTGACTTTTGACTTTTCAATGGTTCATAATACTTTACAGAGATATTAATAAATTACTTGTTCAAAATAAAAGCATTTCTAACATGATTATTTCTCTTTAACTCATAAGGCCTATCCTTCATCCTATTCTTCATGCCAGAAATGTTTCTTGGAGTGACAAATTCATGAGTTATCTTTTTAAAATTATTAAAGATGAAAGGTAGGAGTTGTTTATCAGTTCTTTAAGTTCCATTAAATGGCTTATGAAAAGAGGGAAAGAGACAGGAAGTGGATAGAAAAACTGTAAAATCCTAGGGAGAAGAAAAGAGAGAATTTGTAAGAAAGCAGTAATATCAGCGAAATAAGATTTAAATGTATTTACTTGATGATTTGAAATGCATTTCAAGGTAAGCAAAATAGTTTAGAATCATACACTATGTGATGCTAGAAAGGGGATCAAAAATTTTAACATAATTTGGGTAATACGGCATTACGCCAGTGGGATAGAACAGTTACAATGATGTCAAATAACAGAATTCTTAGGTTTCTTTTAATATATAATAACAAAGTAAGAACTATGTGAATAGAGAATTTTAAACACAAAGATACTGATATTGTCATTGTATACAAAAGGAAAAGTTTTAATAAAAAACGAATAATGTTGAAATATAAAAGCCTAAGGAACTTAAGCTTCAAAATTCCTCTACCTTATAGACCTTCATTGTACTTTGTAAAAAAGTAGATATGAGGGGCAGCTAGATGGTGCAGTAGATAAGAACAGTGGCCCTAGAATCAGAAGGGCTTGAGTTCAAATGTGACCCCAAACACTTAACACTTTTTAGTTGTGTCACAGTCCAATTATCTCACAGGTGGGAAAAAAAAAAGGTTAAATATGTACTTCATTTCATTGTAGAAATTCAACTAAAGAAAGGTATCTGCTACAGAAAATACCAAAAAATCAAGTCCCTTAATATCATAATGAAACTACTGGTATGATATATGACATGACTGTAAAGTGATGCTTGACTATGAGAAATCTTCAGTTTAGTAAAAAACACTTACTACAAGAGCTTTCTAGAACCAATGACTTAACTTATGTTTAAATTCCATAATGATAGAGGAAAAAAAACCTAGGCTTGAAATAGGATGTTAAAGATCAACAGAAAACAATGAAATTTTTGTGGTAATATTTTGTCAAGTAAGGTATCTTTTAAAATTCTCGACTAAGTAGGCAGCCACATGAAGCAGTGTTTAGTACCAGCCCTGAATTCAAGAGGACCTGAATTCAATTTCAGCCTCGGACGCTTAACACTTCCTATTTTGTGTCACCCTGGGCAAGTCACTTAGCCCCAATTGTCTCAAAAAATAAAATTGAAAAAAATATTAAGCCAAGGGAAAAAAAAATTCAGTCAGAAAAACACGTCATATTATCTGTTTTCTTATCCTATATTTTATTTAATATTATAATACTTAAATAAAAGAAACAAGAGGTTGTAAGAAAAGCATATATATTTGTGTATTAAGATTTCTTTTTAAAAGGGGAAGGTAACAAGTCCATAACACAAAATAAGACAGTCGACATTGTGTGATTAAAGGCAAGGAACTTAAGGCAACTTTTTATGACTAAAAATTATGAAGGAATTGCAAGTATATGTTGGTAGAAAAGAGTCATATCAATGGAATCATAGGTCTAATCCATAAAACAAACAAATTAAAAGCTCCAGGAAAACAACAAAACAAAACCATCCTAAAGTACTTGAACTCCATTAGGAATTACTTAGCTTTTTAAATAGAGATATATATTTTATTATAAAATACCTAATTAAAACCTCACATGAGTACAACATATAACAACAACAAAAAACTCTTTAAATTTGACATTAACATCACCTCTCATTTATGAGGCAAATGTGGCAAAAGAAAATCTCACTTTCAATAAAACTTTGAAAATGATATTAGAGAGCTCATTTGTATTGTATATTGAATTTCTCATGATAAAAAGTTAAGTGCAAATTCATTAAGAATGTATTCTTCAAAGATTGGCTTAATCAAAATTATGTTCTTAAAATGTTTACATTTTAAGGAATTATTATTCCTTAAGTATTATCAGTCAAGTTTTCAATGCAAAAATTAATTTTGGCCAACCCAGTGATTAACAACTCTTTCCTCAGTTGCAATATCTTTAATCTTAACTTCTGCCTTATACCACTATAAAAAAGCTACTCAACTAGGATAGAAATCACATCTGTGTAGCCAAAATTAAAAAGTGGCATTAACCATTTTCATATCTTTCAACCTCTTTGGAACTTTTAACAACAGAAACCACTTCTCTGACTGTAAGTTCTAAGACATAATACTTACCTGGTTTGACCTGAAATAGGCCTAGTTTCTATTCTGTTCTTTTTTTTTTTTTTCCTTTTGACCGATACATTAACTTGTAGATTTATTATCTGATGATCTTTTTGTTGTCTGTTTTTCATGTTTGGCTTATTTTGTAAAATAGCTTTTGCTTTACATCCCTTGATTTCAGCTTCACTATCTATTTTTCCAGAATGCCCTCCCAGTAAAGGAAGATGAAAATCAATAAAAGAAAAAAAAATTAGCCAAAAAAAAACTCCACATTGAAGAAAATATTTGACAATACTAAAGGATTCTACAACAATGTATCTCTTCTTTGGGGGCAAGTTTGTTTTTTCTAACTTTCTAACATTCAGCTTTGGTTATTTTTGAATTTATTGTTTTTTTCCCATTTACAACATTGTGTTTTTATAATTTGTTGTCTTTGTTTAGTTTTGTTTGGCTCTGCTTATGTTACACCGTTTCACAATTCATATAAGTTTTTCTGTGCTTCTCAGCATGCTTTATCATTTTTTATCCTGCAGAAAAAGATGTACCATATTTATGTACCATAATTTGTTTACCCATTTTCAATTTAAAAGCCATCTATTTGCTTCCCCCATTCTTTCCTATCACAAAAGGACTACTGTATATAAAATATATGCATAATGTAGGGAGGCTTTCTTTTTGTCAGTGTTTTAATTTATAGACTTAACAGTGGAATCTCTGGGTCAGAAGTTATCAGCATTTCAGTCATATTCTTTTCATAATTCCAAATGTCTTTTTAAAAGATTGTACCAATTCAATTTCAATTTCAATATCTCTTGTGAGTATTCCTATTCCCTCTCTTCCCCCTACTCCTTGGTTAAAAATTTATCTATTAGCCATGGGTTTCAAAGGTAGATGATTTGTTTCTCTTATAATTTTTCTGGTTATGATTTTTGATATGGAGGTAATATATTCATTTAGAATTTATTGTGGAATATAATAGAAAATATTTGTCTAAGCCTAATACTGCTTGATTGCTTTCCATTTTGCCCAACAGATTTTAATCAAATAAAGAGTTCTTTACTAAAATGTCACATTTTCAGCTTTATTGAACACTCTACTATATCTCTTAAGAAAATGTCACTCACATTATGGCCCATGGATAGTGGGTATTGTTCAGGAATGGATACAAACCATCCTAATCTTTTTCATATATAAATTCAAATGAAACTCTGCAAAGTGTTTTATTTTAAACTTTAGCAACACTATCACAGTAATAATAAAAGTTGACTTTTTAATAGAACTTAAAGCTGTACAAAGTAAATTTATTCATTCATAATAACACTTAGGGAGGAGCTAGTTATGGTTATCTTCATTTATTAGATGAAGAAATGGATTCATAAAGTTTACCTATAGCCACAAAGCTAGTGTGAAGGGCAGAATTTATACCAAGATCTCTGATTCTAAGTCCAGAATGTTATTTCTTATGCTATATTGCTTAAATTAACAGTGTAGGGGAAGATTCTGAGAAGATGGTGGAGAAAGTCAGAAAATTTCATGTTCTCCTGATTTCCTCCACAAACAAAACAAAATTACACTTCAGGGCTAACAAAGATAGATGAAAACAAGTCAGATTTAGAGCAGAATGGGGATCCTCCTGAGACAATCCAAGAAGACATAAAAAAGACTCCAGGTTTAACCTGTGTGCATTATAAACACCGAGAGGATAGCTCTGCAAAAACAGCCAGTGGGGGCTCCAGGCGCTAGCTGGATTTGGAGGGAGTCCAAGAGAGAATGTTGTGCACTTCCTGCACAACATGATAGGGATTCAGGGATCTTAGTACATGAAGTCTCTGCTAATTGGGAGCATGATGTCCAACTGTGTTGCAGATATATAGGTTTGGGTGAGAAGGAAGCAGCACACCCAGGGAAGCTAGAGGCACCATTCTATCCCACCCCTGTATTAAAAGGGCTTACACTAATAGTTCTCATTGGAAAAAAATGAACAGGAAAAGATGAAAAAAACCCAAACATAGAAACTTACTATGGGAATAGGGAAGACAGTGAAGTAAAAACATCTTCTTCAACTCCAAAGAGAAGTTAAGTGGCTACCTGCCTAGAAAGAACTCAGAAAAGACTTTTAAAAATCAAATGAGAGAGAGTGAGAAAAACAACAAAAAACAAACAAAAGAACCACCTAAGCAAAACAACATTATGGGGGGAAAGTTAATCACCTAGAAAAGGAGATACAGAGTTTTAAAGAGGAAAATAATTCTTTGAAAATTTGAAATAGGCAAGAGGAAGCCAGTGAAAACTTGAGACCCAGAAATAACAAATCAAAATATAAAGACTGAAAAAATAAAACAATGTAAAACATCTCATAAGAAAAACATCAGAACTGGTGAATAGAACAGAAAAAGAAATATAAGAATAATGGGACTACTTAAAAGCTGTGATCAAAAAAAACCACCTTAACAAAATAATGCAAGAAATAATAGAAGAAAATTGTTCTACAGTGATGTAACAAAAGAGGAAAGTAGAAATCACCACCACAAAGAGATATTTTGTGAAAAACATATAGGAATAGTATTGCTAAATTATGAAACCCTCATATCAAAGAGGACATTTACAAGAAATAAAAACAATCCAAAAAACCCCAACAATTCAAATATGCTTGTTACAAATAGGATTGTAAAGGATTAATCAGTAGCTACAATAAAAACACCATTGTTCCTGAAATCTATATGCATGTATGTATGTATGTATGTATGGACAATAAAAAAACTAGACTTATGGCCAAAAATATCATATTCAGAAAAATTAATCATCATATTGAACAATAACCTAAAAATTAAATTAACCTGCAAATTTTCAGGACTTCTTTTCAAACAAATCTGAATTCAATATAAAATTTAACACATAAGAACCAACATCAAAGATTAATTTCAGGGGATTCAAGGTGGACAAACTGTTTTTGTTTTTTTATACTTGGAAATGCACAGCACATATTTAAGACTGACATAAGAAATTTGTAGCTCAAAAGAAATATTGGAATAAAGCTGAGTATGATCTGAATCTAAAAAGCAAAACTGTCTAAAGAAAAGCAAAAATAGTAATTATGTTATATGGATAAAGTGCAGAGAAGAGCTGACATGGAGGCATTAGTTGGGGGTGTAGGGCTGGTAGTCTGAAAACCTACTCCTTTTGGGAATGGGTTAAATAGGGAATACACACACACACACACACACACACACATTTATTTTATTTATTTATTTATTTATGTCATGAAGACCCCTCTCCAAAATCTATAAAGAGATGAGGGGAGGGAATAGGTTAAAATAAGGAATTGAAACTTGTGTAAAGGGGATGGGATAAAGAAGAAAAGATAATGAAGGGATCCATGAGTTGGGGGAGGTTAAATAATAGCAAGGCAATTAAAAGAGTTAGCAGGGATAGGAAAGAAAAGATACATTCAAACACTAAAAGGAGGATCAGGAATAGAATAAAAAATATGTAGGGCAAATAATCATTGATTTCAAAGACAAAGATTCAATCATGAACGAACTCTGCATTATATCAACCACATTAATATTGTTTAGATGTATATTTACATATGTGTAAACATGTATGTGTGTACATGTATGCATATAGGTATATAAATATAGATATAAATATTGTGTGTGTAAAATGTATCTATGAACAGCAGAGAAGAAACAAATAACCTACAAGAAAGCAAAGAAAAGATGGACCAGTCATGAGTATAATCTCTTCTACTATATAGGTTTTCTTGAAACTGGAATAAATTGTTACACATTTTGAATCCTCTCTGATATTCTTCTGGGCACATTGTTTTTATTTTCCTCTTCTGGCTTTTTTTCTATTTTGATATTTCTTGTTTTGTATTTAGTTTTAAATAAAAAATTAATAAAAACAATGATAAAAGAAAAATATTTTTAAAAAGAAAGTAGTACTTACTTTATGTATATTTAACTACCATCTATATTCAATCTATTGACCAACAAATTCACATTATTTAATATGTGGAAAGCACCATGATAAATTCTGGAGATTCAAGTTCAAAGAATCAAGCAATCATTATTTACAATGAGCTTGGAATATAAATTCAATAAATATATACACTCAGTACACATACCAACATTCCACCCCCATCCCACACAAAGTTGTAAATGTATAGTGCTATGTATGTGGGGCAGGGCATTAGCAGTTTTTGTTTGGGAGAGGTTTCATGTGTAAGATGGGCATTCAGCTGCATCTTCAAGCTAAGAGTGATTCTGAGAGGAAGAAGGGGAAGGCTAGTGATGCAATGGATAGAATGCTGAGCACCTAATCAGGAAGTCTCATCTCTCTGAGTTCAAATCTAGCCTCCTTCACTTACAAGCAGTGTAACCGTGGCTGTCACTGTTTGTCTGACTTTCCTCATCTGTAAAATAAACTGGAAAAGGGAACTGATTAGTATTTTTGTCAAGAAAAATCCAAATGGGGTCATGAAACATCAGAAAAAAGAAGTAAAGAGGGAATATTCAGGTGAATAACAAGTCTATCAAATTATCACCTTCTCTTCCAAGTCTTCACAAAATTCATTAAAATGATATATACTTGATGTCAGTCATCCATTTTCCATACCTACCAAAATCTGTTTTGCTTTGTCCTTAATCTTCTGTTCATAAGAACTAATGCCTTAAGGCCTTCATAATAAATAATACTCTACTTTTTTTTCTGTTACTTATCCCAAAGATACTCTAAAATCGGGAAAATACTAAAATTCAAATACAGGAATTGCAAATTGTAGTATTTCAGGATCCATTATAAATAAGACTGTGGGGAAGATTTTTCTAAGGTGGTAAATTTCCAGCACTAATCAGCTTGCAATATGTAGCTACATATTCTTTCCAGGAAACCACGGTCATCAGAGAGGTTGCTACACATTCTTGATAGCCCCTTTTACATCACACTTTGCAATCAAATTTGCTTTTGAGCATCTATTAATCTTAAAAATACAGAGAACTGTTTTGATATTCAATACTAAACTTTTAATAAAAAAAGTTTAAAAATCAATACTAGTTAAACAAAGATAACATTCTTAGAAGAAGCATTAAATGCATTTGTTGATTAAGACTATACCGAAGATATTTCAGGTCAAGGCAAAGTCATGTGTCGGTCTTCTTGAAAAAAAAATTGAGTTTCAAAAAGAATTTTTTGAAGAAATACCTAAAGTACAATATATAGCTATTTCTACATCTAGACATCATGAGTTTAATTCCCAGTGGCCCTGATGGTATTTCTACCTGCAGAATCACTCAAGAAATCAATACAAGTCCATAACAAACACTAGCATGGGAAGAAAAACTTTGCAGTTATAGCCTTGATTATTTCTCTTTGTTTTAAGACAAACACTGAAGTTATCCTTCCATTTAGCTTTAACTTCCTTATAAATTTTGGTTTCATTTACAACAAAAATGTCAAGAATGCCAATATTGATATGATTCAATTCTTCTATCACTTGCCATCTTGTTGGTCATTGCACAAGTATTACACATTAAGAGTACCAACCACTTAGTTAATGTTTACAGATTGTCTAAAATGGGATGTTGTCTAGCTCCATTCCCCCTTTTTTTTTACTACTCTGCCACTATAATTGCAATGGTGGAAGACTGAAATCACTCAGGAGTAAATCATATTTTATATTTGTTTTTGCAATGGGCTCTAATGACTCAAGAAACAATCACCTTTGACCATTCCAATGGAGATTGTGTTTTCTCTTCTTAGCTAGATTGGTCCTTGATAAGTACACATAATGTCATTGGCATTATATTTACTCTGTTGGCACAGCCATTAGAAATATAGTCATCTTCAAACTATGAAAGAAATTTGGAATACTACTTTTTGCAAAACAAAGATGAAGGATTAGACTTGTGATTTCATTGGTTTATGGAGCTCCTAAATGAAATTGTCAATACACTTTAGCACTTGCTTTGTAACTTACAGTCTAAAAAAGTTTAGAGAGGCAGCTAGTTGGTACAGCCCTGAAGTCAGGAAGACCTGAGTTCAAAGCTGGCCTTAGACATTTAACACTTCCCAACTGTGTGACCCTGGGCAAGTCACTTAACCCTAATTGCATCAGCAAAAAAAAAAAAAAAAGGCTTAGTCAAGACCACCCAGTTTAAATTCAGGACTTTCAAACATGCCTACCCCACAAAGCCAGATCTTTATCAAGAATGCCATTTTGCCTCACTTATAGTATAAGGATAAAAATGTATGGCATTAAAAATTTTGAAATTGGAATTTTTAGGGTTCAGTTTTAAAACTTCCAAGCTTGCCTTTTTAAACAATTTGAAAAAGTAAGAAATGTATGAAAATGGGTATTGATATAGAATATGCATGTGTAAGGTATGTGTGAGTGTGTGTATGTGTATGTATACAGATATAGATATATAGATGTGTGTGCATATATATATATATGGATATATACATATGTGTATGTATACATGTATATTCATATGTGCACGTGTGTGTCTGTGTAATCCACAGAGAAGGAAAAAAAGAACTTAGGAAAAAAAACCACTTCAGCTAACAAATACTAAATCTCTTGTAAAAAGTTATGCCATCCAAAGGCAACTGGTTTAGTATTTAAATGTGGATTTAAGTTCTTACTAAGGACAATAGAGGGCAGTGATGAGTAGTGTTATGTAATAAAATAATAAGCAACATTGGAATGAAAATAAATGAAAAGAATATTTGGCATGCTACACAATTCAAATCATTCCATCAGGATTTAAGATTGAAATAGAAAGGTAGACAATAAAGATATGAAAAATGTAAGAGCTTTCTAACAAGCTATTTTTTTTTTATGATTTGCAATGGAGGTCACTATGTTTGAATTCTACAGTTGAAATTCCCAAAAGGAGGCAAAAAAAGCCCCCTCCCTAAAAAAAGGTAGAAATGAAACTAAATCAAGAATAGGAGTTAGGATGAAGTTGGATTAACCCAAATTTACACAAAGAAGATCTAAAGTGGAGATGGTTATTGGTTGTATTTTTTGTAGATTGTGATTTTTGTTAAAAGGGTTTTAAGAGATTAATTCTTCAAATGTTTGAGAAACAGGAGATGCCAAATATGGTTGGAGGTGGTATCATGTGTAAATCATTGAAATTATCATTCTCAAAGAAAAGGTCATGAAAAAGAAATCATTAAGTCTCTATCCTTGGTTTATTTATTTATTTGTTCTTTGCTGAAGCAATTGTGGTTAAGTGACTTGCTCAGGGTCATACAGCCAGGACGTGTTAAATGTCTAAGGGCAAATTTGAACTCAAGTATTCCTGACTTTAGGGCTGTTACTCTATCCACGACACCTTCTAGCTGCCCCTCTATCCTTGCTTTTTAATGAATGAATCTTCACAAAAATTATTTATGTACATGTTAAAGAATTCCTTAATAGAAATATGAGAAGGATACAGATAGGATTTTGGAAAAATATTTCATTGCAGACTATTTCATATAGTCATAACTGACTACAAGATTTAGAGACTACACAATCCTACTATTGTCAGTACAGTATAACAAACAGCATTTGATACAGGAGAGGAAGTTATATAAAGGGGAAACTCTTTATTGGAGAAAGATTTTAAGGATATAAGATCATATATGATTTTTGAAAGATTCAGCAACTTCAAAACTTTGTTATAAGATGGATCCTCTGATTATTAATATCAAGAAAGTCACAGATTAGGGAGATGTATGCTTACCAAGAAGTTTATCATGATTCTGCTAAAGATGACATCTCCAACAGAACCCAAGTTTAATAAAGATTCTGTAGAAGTTGTGAGATCTTTCATAATCTCCTGTTGGCAAGTGATACCATTTTCTTATTAACTTCTCTGGAACATTGCAGAGATCACTGAATGAGATTCACACCAATTTAAAACATGGTCTAACAAATTACATCAGAAAAATCAAATGGATAAGAAAGGTCTATTGTCCAGGCTATGAAGTTGTACTGAAGATCTCTGGAGCTAGTTTGTCAGTGTATCTTACTGTGATAGATTCAGGAGAAAGACAATGAGCTTGACCCAGAATTACATATAAATAAAATTGAAATTATATTTTATAAACTGTGCAATGAATTCAAATATCAAATTATTCTCCTTCAAATATAAACCTTCCTTTTCATTATAAAAGTTTTGTTTATTCCAAAAGCCAACACTTAAGCAAAGCCAATCAATATGACTACATGAAACCATCTCTGAACCTATAGCATCCCACCTCTCAATTGGGAGATGGTACATAAAATAAAAAAGAGCATGTAAACTTCTTGAGGGAAGTTATTATCATATTTTGACTTCACGACAACAATAGCTAGCACAGTCCTTAATATTTATTTGGAACTATTTATTAAATACTGTCAAATTGATGTGGGTTTCCTCCTCTCTCCTCTGAAACAAACATTGGGCTTTGTATGTAAGCTGAGTTTAAATGTTTCTTAGGAGTGCAAAAATTTTCTGTATTTTGCACATCAATGTCCTACTGGTAATATTAAATGACTATAAATTATGGGATATTGCCATCTATAAAGAATTAAATTGACAAATTATTCAAAGAATAATTTAAAGCTTCATGATGAGAATAGATTACAGCATACGACAGCACAAAGTGGTATAAAGATATCACAAAAGGGGTGTGTATGTGTGTCTGTGTCTGTGTGTGTCTGTGTGTGTGTTGTGTGAGTGATAAGATTCAGTGAACCCAACAGTGAAAAATGCATGGACAGCATTGTACCCACATATTATTAGAATGCATAAAGGAAATCCCTTGGCACAATGTATCAACTCCTGTAAAGAGTTCATTTGGAGACATGAATGATTTAGAGAATGAAAGCATGAAAAGCAGTGGTCTACCCCATTTTAAAGTTGTCCACATTGACAAGACCACAAATACACTGAAATACTTGAGAAGTGACAGGGTAAGTTTCTCAATGAAATGCTATGAAATTATGGTACAGTTATGTTCAAGCTACCCTTTCAAAACTCCTCAGAAATAAAAATACAGAATTATGTTCCTTCTGAGAATAAGCAAGTCAGGAATTTAGGGTCTACTTCACTGCTTGAAGCATTATATTGATTAAATAAATATTCTTCAGTTTTCTACAATTCATGTCAGACTAAAGGTCCAAAGTAGAACAAAATTTCTATGACCTATAAAAGCTAATGAAATTTGTGATTTCTAAAAGATCAGAAAAAAGGATTTGAATATCTTCTTCATTCTCTCAGGAGACTACTGATGATTACAATATGTAATTTTAGAAAACTTAGTAAGATGAAATTCATTAGGAAAAGTAAAAAAATCTAGTTTGGTTGAAATTATTAACTTCATAATTACAAAATGGTAAAATTTAAAAAGCAAACTTTTCTGAAATCTAGGGATTTTACTGGATTTCTAGCTCAATTCTAGCTCAACTATCACAATTTATCAATGTGATAGTTGTTATGAAAGGAAAAAAAATAGTCTTAGAATATATTACAAGAACTTGAAGGAACAATAAAACCATTGTCTCACTGTCCTCTGCTCTGGTCAGAGCATATATACAGGATTGTGGTCAATTTTATGTGCCATAGCTCAGGAAAGATGTTGTTAAATACCTAAAGAAGTGTAAACAAAATGCTAGTGCCTTCATTTTACCTAATGTTATTTGAAGAAAATTGATTTTGATTAATTGATTTGATGAATTTGATTTGATACTGAATCTGATAAGAAGAACTTTTGGAATGTTTGGGACAGTTGCTTTCTCATATTTGAAGAGTTGCCTTATGAAGAAGGCATTAGCCTTTTTATTACTGGATACATAGTGTAGAATCAGGACAATAGGTAGATATTGCAAAGGGATAAAATTAGGTTGATGTCCAGAGAGAAGAAAAGACTTCCTCAATGGAATGAAGCTACTTTTAAAGATGGATTCCTCATTCTGGGAGGCTGGAATCCCACTTGTTAAACATGTATTAATGGGTATTTTTTGGAGGATAAGTTGCACTACATGTCATTGAGATTACTTCTACTTTTAATATTATATGATTCTATGGGGATAAAACTCATATTTATTTAAGGACACCAAGAATCATAATGCTACTCTATATGGAAATCTAAGTGGCTTCCAATGCCATGAGGGGTCAATAATCTTAAATAGAAAATGTTTGAGTTGTAGCAATTAAGATACATACTAATCTACCATAAATTTCCATATAAATTTGAAAGAAACTGCTGAGGTAATGTAAATTAATTCAAATTAATCTTATATTCAAAAATAAAATCTTGGGTTGAAGTTATGTTTCTTTTCTTAAATAAGATGATCATTAAAAAAAAGTTATGATTACTTCATCTATAAGTCAATCCCTTCAAAGACATTTTCAGGAAAGCTTTTAGTACAAATTTAAATGACCTTAAATATAATGCTTTCTAGCAAGGTTTGTAGCCCCAGGCTGAAGCATTAGTCAGAATTTTTTTTAAAAGTGTCATCATGTTTCCCAAACCATACTACTCCTAACTGAAATAAACATGAAAATAAGTAAGGGAAGAATCATGAAATAATATGAAAAGGACTGCATCTGGAGTCAGAAGATCTGGGTAGAAATTTTGGTTCTATCAGAATAATACCATATATATGTATACTTCAAAAACCAACTATGTGACTCCAGTCAGGTCACTTAACTTTCTTTGCCGCAGTTTCACTTGCAAATTAGGCTAAAAAAATGGAAATCACTTTAGTATCTTCACTAAGAAAATATCAAATGGGTTCACAAAGAATTGGGCAAAACTGAAACAACTGAACAATGTATGCATATTTATATGTCTATAGGTACACATAGATTGTATATGTGCATCAATATGTATATGTGCTAAATCTAATGAAAGTAAAATAAAGGGAGTTATGCTCAAAGTCAGAAAAATAAGAATTTTAACAAATAGAATATTATTCATACATCTGATGTTAATTTCATTAACCTATTAATCCAAAAATTACCTTGTCTTCCTTAATGAAATTATTTCAACAAATAATTATAAAGGAACTACTGTGTGTAACACACTGTCTTATCTCTTGGACACTATTTTAAACCATTATTACATGTTATATTTCTTAGCAGGGTGGGGTCAGCTTTAATCAATGTTTTTATCTATTAATATTTATAATCAAGGCAGGGAGCCATGTGTAAACTAAAAAATAATTATCTTTAATAATAGAACAACCTACAGAACCTAATTAATGAATACGCTCATTTTTTCTCTATTACTTCCTTTATCCTAAGTTTATTCTTCAAATGAGACAAATGCACTGTAATCTTCTCATAAGGTATGGAACTTCTTATAAGAAGGGTATGCAATCTTTCAAAAGACCTAGGTGACTCCCTGACTACCCTTTTCAGTTCTGTATATATTTTCATTCATTCCTCTCAGTTTGCTGATTGAGATCATGAAGTTAAAATACCTTTTTTTCCTATTGCTACTTCAGGTTTTTCCAGTACTTCTATTACTCAGTACCTTTTCCTCTGATGATGTTCATGCAAATCTTATATACTACCTATTTAAAATGCTGAGTTATTATCTACACACTAATTCTCTTTCCTTCTTTAATGAGCTCAATCCCTGAGTCAAAAATTTTTTTCTTTCCCAACTCCCACCTTCATACTGGGGATTTCAATATCATATTAACTATCTTTCAAATGCCACAACCATTCAATTGTACAACCTATTTACTTTTCAGGACCTACTCCTCCATACAAATTCAGCTGTACACAAAGTCGATGACAACCTTGTTTTTGCCACCACTCACAAACATCCATCTTTAAGAATTCTGAAATCTTTTTTCTTCTGATCACAGTCTATTGGTTTTCTACCTTCCTTCTGCCTTCTCTTATCAAACCCATTAATCATTCAAACCATGGCCTCCAATCCTTTCACCTATAGCTGTTAAGTCATTATCCTATACTAGCCCATTTCTCTTCTTTTCCCCAACTTGAACCCTTGAACAATTACTTTATACTGTCCTCTACTTCTGAGTCCCTGGTCTCCTTATCAAAATACTGATTGAAACCTGCTAAGACCTGGCTTTGTTTCACTACTACCATCTATTGCCTTAGTTCCTTCATATATGATGCTGAACAAAGATGGACAAATCATTCAACTACTCTGAATTCAGAACAAATTTGTGTTGCCCAACCTCAAAAGGCCCTCACTGCTGGTAGGAAATCTTTATATACATCCATTATCAACTCATAATCCCATTTTCCACAATGGCTCTTCCCTATTCAAATCTCCCATATTTTTTACTCACTTCATTCTCTCAGCTGAGAATCTTGCCTTATATTTCTCAGGAAAAAAAATCATTTTCTGTAATGACCCTCTTTTGATATTTTCTGATTTCAAATTACTTGGGTTCCTCCTGCCAGTCACTATTTACTTTTTCACACCATCTCACATGAGGAAGTGTTCTTGCTCTCTTCCAAGGCTAACCCCTCTCCTTGCTCAAACAATTACATTCTATACGATATCTTCTAATGAATTGCCTCAATTATCATCCCTTTTATATCACTTATTTTTAATCACTTCCTACATAGAGGATCCATCCCTTTTGCTTACAAACATACCCATGTTTCTCCCATGCTGAAAAAGCCCCTTCTTGATCCTTCAATCAACACTATCATCCTATATATCTTCTGTCCTTTGTAGTTAAATTACATTTTAAAAATCTAACATTAGTTTTTTGGTGAGGCAATTAGGTTAAGTCACTTGCCCAGGATTGCACAGCTAACTAATATTGTGTCTGAGGCTAGACTTGAACCCAGGTCCTCTTGACGCCAAGGTCAGTGCTCTATCAAATGTGCCATCTAGCTGCCCCATATACCTACAGTACTTGAAAAAAAATCTATACTAGGTGCCTCTGCTTTCTTTCTACTCGTCTTCTTAGCCCCTTAAAATATGGCTTCTGGCCTCAGTATTTTATTGCAAAAATTCTCTCCAAAATTACCAATGATCTCTGAATCGCTAAATTCAATAGTCTTTTCTCAATTCTTATTCTCCCTAAACTTTTTATAGCCTTTAACATTACTTATTAATTTTTCTTCAATATTCCCTTGTTCCTAAATTTTCCAGGGAAATACTTTCTCTTGGTGTTCTACGTATCTGACCAGTGCTGGTCCAGTTCATGGTTGCTAACCATTGGTATCCCAAAGACAATCTTCTCTTCTCCTATACTATTTACCTTTAGTATTCTAACCCCTTTCCACAGATTTAATTACCATCTCTATACTAATGATTTTCAAATCTATTTTTCTTGCCCCAACCTCTTGGTTAATCTACAATCCTCAATTCTTCAATATAACTCTTCTATTCAATCCTTTGCTAAAACCTGCAAATTTCAGCTTTGCAAATTAATTCAAATATGCCCCTCTTCTGTACTCTGATATTGTCACCAATCTTGTCTTTCTCCACTATTATCAATCTTTCATTGTCACCAAAGTTTTCCAAAAAAGTTGATCCAAATATGGTACTCTGTTTCCTCTCCCTATTTAGTTAATTCCAGTGACCAACTCTATTGCCTCAGGAGCAAATGCAAAATGCTCTGATTGGCATTTAAAGCTTTTCATAAGCTATTTTCTTCTATATTTCTAGTTTTCATATACCTTACTTCCTACCTCATATTCTTTGGCCCAGTGACCCTAACTTCTTGCTATGAACAAGAAACTACATCTCTCAGTTCTAGACATCTTCTCTGGCTATTCTCCATTCTTGAAATTCCTTTTTTATTAGCTTTTCTTAATTACCAACTAAAATCTCATCTTCTACAAAAAGCCTTTTAATTATATTGCCACCTCTTTTTAAATAACTTCCTATTTATACCATATACAGCTTGTAGATACATATTTATTTGCTTAATGTCTCCTCCATTATATATTAGCTCCATGAGGGCAAGAACTCTCTTTGTGCCTCTTTTTATAACCCTGTTTATTTAGGTAAATACAGCAATACTAAATAAATGTTTAATAACTAAGTTTCCTGAGTAAAATGAGTGGAAACTAAACTTAATTTAATTTTAACAAAATTATTTCAAGCATATGCTTTGTAATAGGCACTCTGACAGGTCCTACATTTGGGGGTATACAACATAATAGTCCCTGATTTCAAAGGCTTTATTTTCTTTTAAAAATTTTTATTGATCCCTTTTCTCTGTGCCTCATAGTCATTACAAAAAAATCCTACATATTGGACACTATAACAATATAAATAATATTTTGTCCTAATTTTCATTCTTCTCATTTTCATAAAAGGAGAGCAAGATCTAATTATATCTCTGATATTTACTAGTTGTCCTTGGTCAAGTGACTTACCTTTTTTTTTTTTTGCCTTTGCTTCCTCACTTATAAAATGGGGTAATATCAGCATCTACCTCTGATATCTGTTGTGAGGACAAATTGATATAATATTTGTAAAGTGCTTTGTATACCTCAAGATGTTATTTAAATGCTAATGATCATCATCTATAGCATCACATCACTGAAAACATTTATATTCTACTAGGGAAATATAAAAGTTACCAAGAAGTTAAAGTAATATAATTTGAGAAGGAAAAAAACGCAATACCAATTATGACTTTAAAAAAAAAAGATTTACTATACAATGGTTCTAAGATGAATCTTGAATGAAGCCAAGGAGTCCAAGAAATAGAGGTGAGGAGGGTATACATTACAGATATGGTAGTAAGTCTGGCAAGGACACAGAATATGAAACGCTAAGTTTGAGCATCATAAAAGCAAGCAATTGAATTGGAACATAAATATAGAGAGAGTAATGTGTAATAAAGATGGCCCAGTTTCTAAAGTAGCTTTAATCTCCAAATATATTATCTGATGTAACGATTTTGTCACAAGTATGTGTTAAAGTTTGAGGGAGTGGGAAGAGTTAGCCCAAAGAGGAATGAGCCACTTAGTTGATTTAGTAGAGATATGGAAATG
Source organism: Myrmecobius fasciatus (assembly GCA_023553655.1). Classification (NCBI taxonomy): domain Eukaryota; kingdom Metazoa; phylum Chordata; class Mammalia; order Dasyuromorphia; family Myrmecobiidae; genus Myrmecobius; species Myrmecobius fasciatus. The sequence continues at coordinate 102,958 of JAJPUD010006457.1, forward strand.
TTTTTGTTCTTCAGTTATGTCTAACTCCTCATAACCCCATTTATATTTTCCTTGACAAAAATCCCAGAGTAGTTTGCCATTTCTTTCTCCAGCTCATTTTACAGATAAGGAAACTAAGGCAAACAGAGTTAAGTTACTTGCTAGAGTTACAAAGCTAGTAAATGTCTGGGACCAGATTTGAACTTAGGAATATGAGTTTTTCCTTAGTCCACTTCTGTCACTTTATCCACTATATCACCTAGCCAATCTAGTGATATATGAGAGGTTGTTCTAAATCTCTTCTGATATTCCTTCCAACTATGATATTCTGTAACTCTGCCAAATGCAAACTAAAGAAATGAAAGATACTGGCTCTTTTAGCGAGAGAATGGTATTGCTTTTCTGCTTACAGTGAAGAGATGGCCATGTAAAGATGTCATTTCATTCTATATTGAATAGATGCACTTATACAAGAATTTGAAAGGGAAGAACAGCAAAAATGTAGATGAAAATTGTCTCTTTTGCAAGTGTCAAAATTATATACAAGTACCAGTTAGACCCTAGATGTTCACTCATCTGAAAACTTAAAATACTATCAGAAATTCCTTAAAAGAAAAACAGTTATAACCATATTATTCTGCATAAAGTTTATCCACCATGAAATCAAGGTGCCTGACTTCCAAGGATTATATTGCATCTTGTTATTCAAGAAGTCATAAATGGGTTTTGGATTATATTTAAAAATATTAACAATATCATTAATCCCAAAGGAACTGATAATACACATTTTGTTTGACTGAATTCAACAATCAAATTTTATAAAGGACATAGTATATATGTAGGCATGTGCTAAAACTAATTTTGCAAAGACTCAAACAGCAAACATTTCTTCTCTAAATCTGCATTCTACTTGGGGAACACAAGTAAACACAAGTTGATTTGAAGAAGAAAAATAACAATTAATGGGGATCTCAGAGATAACAAGATTCATTTGAAAAGGAGGTACCAGTTAAAAAAAAAACAGTCATTAGAAGGAAGTGCAATCCATATATGTGATTGGGGAAGGGAATGTGTGCAAAATTATGGAAGCAAAATGTCATGCCAAGTTCAGCCAGTAGACAGTAGTAAAATTTTTATTAGAATGTAGAATGAAATAAAGGAAGTAGTGTTATGTAACACTATAAAGGTAGGTTTTAGCCTGGTTCTTGGGTCTTGAATGTCAGGGTGAATACTTTCTATTTTATTCTAGAGGCAATAGAGGGTAGGAGATAGTCAATTTTGATATCTGTATAAGAGGAGAGAGAGAGAGAGAGAGAGAGAGAGAGAGAGAGAGAGAGAGAGAGAAAGACAGACAGACAGATAAACAGAAAGAACCTGATACACAGAGATGGAAAGACACAAAGAGAGATAGAGACATAGAGATGTAGAGACTCAAAGAAAGAGACAGAGAGATAGAGACACAAAGAGAGATAGACAGAGACACACAAAGAGAGATACACACAAAGAAACAGCGATACAGAGATAGAAAGAGATAGAGACAAATCCAGAGACAGAGACAGAGACAGAGGCAGAGGCAGAGGCAGAGGCAAAAACAGAGGTAGAGAGAAACAGAGTTTATTTCAGACCACTGACTTAGCAAGAAAATTTTGTCAAACATAGAAAGAGGCAGATTGAAGAAGTAGAAACTGTAAATCAAAAAACAACAATATAATCTGTCTTTTACAATACTACATGTGAAATGATGATCATCTATATTCTGATGAGAACTGAGCAAATAGAGGAAAAGGGACAGATGCAAGGGATGTTCTAGATGAACATTGATAGGACCTAATGTCTTACTAATGGTAGCAGGGAGACGGAGAAAGTTTGAATATGGCATTATGAACAAAAATGACACAGAGGGTTGTGGTAGTCTGGAGAGAAATAAGAAAGTTTGGATAAGGGGCAGGTTTCCAGGTGAAAAATAGTTTGTTGTCTTTTGTTCTTGAACAGAAGCAAAATGACATCACTATATTGAGTCAAGTTACAATGTGTGAAGTGCTCTGTCACAGATCCAAATGTTCCCTATGAACATTTGAGACAGCTTCTCTAATGTTGCACATCTTGCATTTTTGGCCTAATTCAACTCTCCTTTGCTCATAGAGCACAGGCCCTTCTCTGATGAGGGCACATCATGCAGGGCACTCTTGTGTTAGTGTCTCCCATGTCATACAATCAATTCTAAAGTTTTTAAGAGATACTAGACATATAGATAGGTCCAACATGCAATTAGTGATATGAGTGAAGTTCAGAAGAGAGATGAAAGTTTAGTGACTTGGAAACATCAATGCAGATATGCATTAAATCCTCAGAAATGGTTAAGATCTCTAAAAGAGAACCAAAAAAATGTGCAAGACAAGAGTTTGCCAACAAGTGAGGTTGAAGATGTGAGCAATAAATAATGAACCATTAAAAGAGAACATAAAAGAAGTATAAAACGAGCCCCAATAAAGTAACTGAAATTGTTTTATTTCTTTCAAAAGGACAACAATGAATGGATGCTGTTTTTGTGGTGGTTGAGTCATTTCTATCATGTCTGACTTTTGGATGCCATTTGGGATTTTCTTGGAAAAATACTGGAGTGGTTTATTTGCTTCTACAGTATATTTTACAAATAAAAAAAACTGAAACAGAGTTAAATGATTTGCCTAGGGTATCACAGCTAATAATGACTCCCCTGAATTTCAAACCCAGTGCTATATCCACTTTACCATGTAGCCACTCTAAACAAGTGGATGGATAGTGGTAACCTATAAATGATGTTGTGAAACTATAACAACTCACAAAATACATATGTATATATATATATATATACATATATATGTATATATAACTAGGTGAAGATAATGATACAAAAGAATTGTAAAAGATAATCATTTTTTGAAATTTGTGATCTAATTAAAAACAATAAATACTTATGATAAAGGTAAACAAATCAAATGCAACAATTAGCAACATTAACACAATACTGCTAGGTATACTCACTTTCTTAGTCTCAGGGTCAGTGATATTTAGTAAAGAGACTCCTGGGAGAAACATAACAATGTCCAATACCAAATCAACAAAGTAAGGATGCTGAGAAGGATTTTTGACCACAAGACCATTACTAAGGGAACAAAATGAAATGAACTGCAGCAAAGTAATAATTGCTAAAAAAATAGATGATAGACTTCAGCAAATACATGATTGTGAATTTAGGGATTTAGTGGATCTGTGCTCTCATCATCTCAAAGAACAATGGAGACAAATGAAATGAATTGAATATATTTGCACTGTTTTTGAATGATCTACATTAGAGTCTGTGAAAAAAAGTCTTAATGCCTTGGGATAAAAATGTTGTAAATTAATTTATAAGTGTATGTATGCACGCGTGAAAATCGAAAGGAACAGCCTCAGTCAGTAATCAAACTGATGCATCATTCTTCATGTGTTTATCTGCCAAATAAAAATGCAATCAAGTATGAAATTTGAACTAGGAAAATATTGAAAGAATGGTAAACTGAAAAGCTTTCAACTCTACTAAATAAATGACATATATTTCATTGGACTAATAGAATCATAGAACTTTAAACTTGGAAATAAGGGACTTGATGTTGCTGAAGACATACTATGGAGAATAGGAGCACACACCTTAGGATTCCTACAACCAGGTGGAAGGAGCCAAATTGATCAAGCTTCAACACTCTCTACCAACTAGGTTGCCTAAAAAGGAGGAGAAGGTCAGGAAACCAATCCAGATCAGAAAGTATGTCAAAGCATTTGTGTCAATCAGAAATGTGATCTGGTCTGTATGTTGTGAATGCACTGTATGTGACACAGAAGTCCAGTTTCAAAAACAAATACCAAAAATATACCAGTATCTCTAAACCTAGAAAAAAAAGGGAAAATATAAAAGATTTTGATGCCAATATATAATTATTACCTTCATTTTGTATTTATTTTGATAACTAGAAGGAAGATACCAACACAGTAAGTTGATTGGTTTTGATGAGAATTCTCAAAATGAGGTTTATGGACTTGTAAAGACTGTCCCAAAAATCTTAGTGCAGTTTTAAACTTTAATAGCTGAAAATGGCCCTGAATTTTGAAACACCAAGTATTTTTCAATATCTTCAGAACTCTATTTGAATGTTATTATTTTCTTTGTAATTCTAAGAAATTTATGTATTTAAAAAACTTAATTTATTTGGTTTCACCAATTTATCAGAAACAGGATTAAAAATCATGCTCTACAAAAATTTTACATAAAAACAATTGCCAGAATTATATATTATAATACATTGTGAAGGGTCTATGATTATCACAAGTAGTGGAAACATACAAAATTATTAAAAATAGAGATATATGAAAGTTTTGGCATATACATAGGTTCTCCAAAATGTTAATGAAATTTTGCACTTTAAAACTTCCTTGAAGCTTTTGGAACATTTTGTATACTCATTTTTCTGTCATGTGAAGATATTGTTTTAAGGTCTTTAGAATATTAGCATTTCAGAAATAGAAAAGAGATCTATGTTTTACATAAAAAGGAAAAGGAAGTCCAAATATTTATGCAAGGTCCATAAGATAGTAGCAAAACCAGAACTAAGACCCAGGTATTAAGTCATAAATATTTCTAGTACACCAAAGTACTGAAGTAATTTATTATTTCATTATACTGAAAACTTAAAAAATAATGCATAATTAAAACTAAGATTAGCATATGCAACAAAATATTTCAAGAAGAATATGGTCTTACCTTAGCTTTAAAAATAAACATTATATGTGCTTTTGGTTCAAGTTATAAACTTTGGCCAATATTGACTATTGATCAGATTTCATAAAAATGTCATGATATGATTTCTAGCATTCTACTATATCAAGTGCACACCCTGCAAATATAGCAAGAAGCTCTAGCATAGAATCCAATGCAATCAATAGTATAATTTCTGAATGCTAAAAAAAAGTTTTCTTAAACTACATATATAATGGTTAACTGTCTTGTCTTGAGGGAATGCTTTAAAATTAAATACTACTTGGTAATGTTTTTAGATTTTATTTTATTAGGATTAATTTGCTTCACTATACTGTATTTTAATGTGCATGTATAAATCATTTATAATTGTTATCATTTTTCTGGTCAAACTAAATACTTTCAATTATTTTAAGAGTCTAAATTTTTAAATAGTACCATATGCTTCACTGACTTGTTGCCAATTAAAATATTTTTTCATTGAAATTGTTAGGTTTCTGCCCACATTTTAAATACATAATTAATATAATGGCTAAATAATTAATCCATAAATATCAACAAATTAATCATCTTTTAACTGGCTGTCTGATCCTCAGCTATTGATATAAAAACAAGAAACCTTTGCCTAATTAGAAACTCTCAAAATTATATACAATAATTTTTAAATAAAGTGCCTTTATGGAATGTACTAATACACAACATTAAAATATTCAAATATTTATTAAGCTAAAATAAAGCTCAAAACAAAAGCTTAAAAAAACTCAGTGGTTACTGTCAGTGTAGGTTTGTATGTCTCAAAAATATTAATGTATGTATTTTCATAGAAAAACTAAATCCATATTTTAATGTAAAAATGCACATTGGAATGTCGCTACAAAATTAAAATGAAGACTTTGGCTATACTATGCTATAGAAGTACTAACTGCAGCATATGTGTACATATAAATGCTTAGATGTGTCTGTGCATACATACACATGTGTATGCATTTGTATAGAATAATATGAATAGAAATTATTATCCAAAATACTGCATTCATGCTTGCTTCCTTAATTTTGATCATGATGTAAAATTAATTTAAACACATAATCAAAATGTATAATACTTAAAAAATATTTTTAATTGAACAAAGAGAAAAGAAGAAATGCATGCTATTCCAATGCACTTAGTGATTAGTATTAAATGTATTCTAAAATTTTAGGAAAAAATAAATGTGCCATTTTGAGAGTTCAATAAGACTTCATTTAATTAGCATGTAAATTGTTAGCCTCTATTTTTTTTTCCTTTTAAATGTGTTTCTACTGAGCTTACCCTTATCAAAATATAATCAATTAAGCATGTATTTCAAGAGGAAGAATTCTATTTTCAACCTTTGGGATCTCTAAGGTAATATATGAACTTTGCCACATTTATTTTCCAATCTTATTTTTGTTAAATTTCTAAATTAACATCAAACAGGATATTATCCTGTTATGTCATTATTTTACTAATAGTATATATTAATTACAATTGAACTACTTAAAGTTCTTGAGAAGCCATGCTCAAGAGTCCTAAGTTTCCAAGAAACTCAAATATAAATTGTTTTCAGTGGGTGTGAGTACACCCACAGCTTATATCTAGAAATGTGATCTTTTAATTAATGGAGTTGACATTCATCAACAACTTGTTCACATTTCTTAATGGATAAGTGTTGAGAGTTAATCCATGTTCCACTTGCAATATAACAGCTATAATTAAAATACTTTCCACATTTTAAAAGGATACAATAAATGCTAATGAATTTTTATGAATTCATTATGACTTTGTGAATCCACTGATTTGATTACAAGATAGAAACTATAATAAATTTTAAACAATTAGTTAATGAATTAATAATAATGAACATTATCATCTTACTAAATGTCTGAAAAACAAAATTATATCAAAATCTACCCAATTATCTAATTAATTGTAAAAATCCACAAAAATAAATTTTCATGACTAGAATTTTGAGTCAGATAAAAATATGATAAGGAAATTTGAAGTCTACATGCCACTAAGTTATCTATACCAACAAAAATATTTCTTTTAAGAGCTATAAAATGATGTTTTTCTTAGCTACTAAGTATGGCAAACAGCTAAATATATTCTGATTTCTTTTACTTAAAAATAAGAATATTAACATATAGGCAGAGAGCTACAAATAAACAGGTATGTAGATAGATCTGTAAATATGCATATATACAACTATTATATTAATATAAAATGCCAATAGAGGAACTCAACAAGGAAATAAAAGGTGCATGTTGTACTTGTAACTAATGTCTAATTGAATCCACAATATTTATTACTAGAAAAACTTTAAATAAACTGCATTTAGTGCATTCTACAGATAACTTCTAGAATTTTAAGCAAACAAAAATGGGATAATATAATATAATTACATATATGCTATCAGTCTTCTAATTTGTCAATACTCAAAGAACTGAATTAAACTTAGAAATGAAATTTTGTTGTTTGAGGGTTTTTTGTTCATTTTTATTTTAAAGAAGCTGATCAAGGACATTTCTAAATCTCTTGAATTACTAAATAAATTTGGTAAAATTACACACAAATGAGTTGGTGAAAACATGGTTTTCATGACACATTTTTTTATAAAATGAATACTTTAGTAAAAATTAATAAAAATGATCGGCATAGTTTTATGATGAATGTACTTGTGTTAAATGAACTAGGGAAAAAGTTGATACATATTTCACCTTCTTGGAATAATTACTATATGGTGGTTTTCAGACTGTTAAATGTTGACCTTAGGATATAGAATATGGGTTGAAAACTTCACTACCTTAGTATGAACTTGTATCATGTTTATTCAAAGTATGCTATGCATACAATGGCTGACTAGAATGGGATTTACTTTCAAATAAAATTTAATTCCTTACACAAATATTTGTTTTTCTTTCCCTAATTAAAAAATTCAAACAATCTTCAAATTGATTTTTTAAAAAATCTTTTATATATCTTAGACAAAAACCATATTCTGCCACATCACATTACATGGTATATCAAAACTGATATTGGGAAGATAGAAATTTGAATAGCTTACTTTATATTTTAAAACTGCTTTTAACTTTTTAAAATAACAACCTAAACATGCTTAAGTGTAGAAGTGAACTAGAAAAAAAAAGGTGACCCTAGATTTTCTTTTATGAACTTTTTACACAGAGATTAAAAAAAATTTAGATCTTAATCCAACAATTATGAAAATTGTTAAAAGAATAGAACACAGGTATCTTGTACTCTATAATAAAATCTAGAGGAAGATTGAATGTCAAAATAACATTGAAAAGGGATTTTTAAAAAGAACACTAATCAAACTGAAATTTGGTGGCCCCTAATCTTCAATTGTTAATATAAACTCTATTAAATAGATCCTATTAGAGAAACCATTTTTAATCAGGTCATTTTCTCTCTAAAGAGTAATCCCTGATAGTTTCCTAGAGAGAGAATAATATTCTCAGAAGCAGATTATCAATACATACTTTCTCTACTAACCACTATTACCAACAGTCCCTTCTGGAAATGTCCTCCGAATTTCTTACAAACTTAGATCTACCTTAGGTTCTTTGAATATGACATTGCATGTAAAATAAGCATTAGCAAAGAGACTCAACTTAGTTGAAGACAACAGATGTGAAACCAAAAGAATAATAGAATGAGAAAAAGAGAGAGCGAGACAGAGACTGAGACAGAGACAGAGACAGAAAGACAGAGACACAGAGACAAAGAGAAATATGTAATGTATTAAACTTAATTTCTTACTTAATTGTATTTCGTATTCTTTTCATCTGCAACATTTCATTAAACTTTTTTTAACAAAGAAAACAAATATGCTTACCTGTCTTTTATTTGAAACAGCACAAGAGCATGAGCAAAGTTTTATAGTTTATTATCATGTTCTCTTTCTGGTCTCTTATACCAAACTTTTAAATGACTTTTTAATAGTTTTATTTAATTTTAGAGTTATAAGTTGATTTTTAAATTAGAATTTATATCTAAAAATTTCTAAATTGGACTATATGTAATAAGAATATGTAAATCAAGAAATACATTTAGACTTTATTTTTGAGTCATTTTAGGATTACATGAATTTTTTTTTTTGCATTATTCACAGAATTAAACTTTTGGGAGTAGTGGATTGAATGGACGGAGGGCTAGAGAAGTCATTAAAAGTTATCTAATTCACCTCCTCTAATATGAAACCCAAGCTAAGGTAGGTTCAATGATTTTTGGGGGGATAGTAAATCTCAAAGGAAGGCAATTCTAAACTTTTCTTGGAATAAGTAAAGGCCATTGAAGTAACTTTTAAATAACTGCTACATTAATATGATTATATTGTAAATGCATGGGTACTTTATTTCCCCAGTTTAAAAGAAAATAACTGACAATTTAAGGTATACTTACTAAGCATATGGAGTCTAGTATCAAAAATTCATAATTCAGAGAAATATTTGTATTTTAATTTTCCTTGGTAGGATATTCTAATTCTAGGTACTGTGAAATGCTTAGTACATTTTGGAAATCACTATGTATTAAATATATTGGCAATGAATAATGAAGGTCTTATGTTGACTACCCCCTCTAAATATGCAGATGATTCCCATACCATTGTCATGCCTATTGTAAAATACAGTGGAAAGAGCCAAATACTAGTAGTTTCATGTCAAATTTCATGCTCTCCCACTGACCAGCTCTACCACATTAAGCCCCTTAAGCCTCAGTACCTTCATCTCTAGAATGGGTACAATACAATTTGCCTCTGCCAACTTGAAGAACATTCTGTGAAGATAAATGAGAGAAAGTATATAAATTGTTTCAAGTAGATAAATGAACGGCACTGCATATATTCAAGGTATTGCTCAATTATCATATTAGCAAAGAAATAGGAAAAAAGGAATGTTTTCAATATCTTTTGTCTATGTATCTGAATTTGGGACTGTCAAGCTTTGCTGCTGCCACACAAGTTACATAATTATTGTAATTATAGGAAGAGGGACCTCCAATATAATAGAATTATTGAAAAGCTTGTGTCAATTTCTTTTGTTTCTATTCTAACTATTACAACAAATTATTTTAAATACTGAAAGTATGTTGTTTCAATGAAAGAAGTACAAAATTTTTGTCCCTAAGTTTCCAAATAATATGCAATTAGATAATTACTTCTTTCTAGGCTTAATAATATATGTTCTTATAAAAGCACAGTCAAAACTTTCATCTAAGCAACTGAAATTATTTTCAGCTATACTGTGATCCACTTTCAAAAGTCTAATTGTAGAACAGATGTCGGTGTTCTGAATAAAAGTGGAATAAAGATAAGTAGAGACAGAGTGAAAACATGACAGAATACAGATTGTAAAAGTGTATATAATTTATATGCAGATGTTTTATATGTATATATATATGTCTATATGTCAAAGTATATTGCAGTTGCAAACTGAATTTGCAATTTCATATATAAGAATCAAAGTTAAGTCTTTCTGACATGTGATTACATATGGCCATATGTATTTATTTTTATAATTTGCTCTCACTGTTATTAAACAAAGATAAATTATTTTTATGCCTTGTTCTAATACAGTTTTCCACTGCTCCATCTACTGGATGTCCCTACATTTCCAACATTAACTGATAACCCCTAAAAAGTAACACGAACTAATTCAGCAGGTGGCTTCAACAATCTCCAGCCTTAACCGCGCTGCTGTGAAAGTTAAGAAGACTTTTTTTTTTTGAGACGCTAGTTTCCCATACACAAATAAACAATATACAAAATATTCACAAAAATGCCCGATTCAATAACAGTATGTTTAATAATTAATATGTTCCAGATAAAGCAAACTGCAAAGGTAGACAGACACATATTAGCTTTAGGAAATATCCCTAAATAATGCTGATTTCGAGAACAATAGTAATTGGGAAGAGATTTCATTTTATTTGTTTAAAGGCTTTGTTTCAGCTCTTGCCTTAAAAACAAAAACAAACAAACAAACAAACAAACAAAAAAACACTAGAATTCCAAGGACAAAAGTTTCAAAGCACTGTTTAGTCTGCCTGAAAGCAAAAAAGCAAAAGCACATAAATCTCTTAACCAGACATTAGGTATTCCCCATCCAAAAATTACCAAAAGATCAAGTAGCCCTCAATCCTCCGGTCCTCAGAGCAGGCAGCAAAGGAGTCACGTTCAGGCAACAAAGCTGATGGACTTTCCTCCCTTCTCCATCTGCTGTCACAGACGGGACAATGTGCTGCTGGCCACCGGTCACTGCTCGGACTCTGAGCTTGCCGCCGCCGGCGCCTCCAAAATGTGGCTGCTGTAAAGAAAGGGTTACTCCTCTCTGGGAGTCCAGTGGCGGCAATCAAACTTCTACCTGCTTTAATCTATCCCTTGGCTTCCTAGAAACTTACATGCCTCTGGGTGTGGGAGTACCAAGGAACACCGTTATCTCCATACACCTAGGGAAAGAGGAGGCAAGGGGAGGCTTATCCTAATGAAGGGCACCCCAAACAGAGCAGACTGCTGAGTTTGATAGAGGAGCCTCCTTGGCAGGGATGGGATGCACCACGTCTCCGGCCCATCCAACCAACCGCCCTCACCTTCTCCCATCCACAGATGATGACCCAGGTTACTCAGGGAAGGTGGCTGCCCCTGGTGGAGGAGGGAGATCGACTGAGGCAAAGTTTGACAAACGACCACCACTCCTAGATGGGAAAGAAGCCCGGCAGCCCCAAATACACACTGCGTAGTAGGAGTCATGCAAAAATAGACACAATTTTTAAAAGTGCGACGTACCTTGCTGCCGCGTCCAGGCACCACCCTGGAGGAAGTGCCTGAAAGGTGGTCGTCAGGTGCAGGTGCAAGTGGTGGGGTTGGCAAGGGACCCCCCTTTCAAGCCAGTCTTCCTCGCGCTCCAAGGTGTGCTGGGAGGAGGAGGCGGCGATCTACGCCGCTGCCGTTGCCGGCCGGAGGGGCGGGCAGCAGCATCAGCAGCCGCCGCTGCAACAGCAGCAGCAGCAACACCACCACGGGAGACGCCGGGCAAGGCACACAGTCACTTAGACAAGTGAAGTTGGGGCGGCCTCAGCCGCAGCCCCGGCAACCGGAGAGAGCAACACGTCTGGTGTGAACTTTACAGTTTCAGTCGGGGAGAATATACACTGGCAAGCACACATGCATACATACACACACGCACACCCACCCACACACACGCGCCGCGCGCGCCAAAGGAGCACCTCTCCCAGTCCAGCGAACAGGAGCCGGTGTCTCTCTCTGTCCTTCCCTTTCTCTCTCCCTCGCTCTTATTGGCGAGGAGGTTATTGTTTTATTTATTTATTTCCTCCCCCTCTCCCTCATTCCCCCCTCCCTCGCCTCTCTACGCTGCTCCCCGCTCCTCCTCCTCCTCTTCCTTCTCCTCCTTCTCCTCCTCCTCCCTCTTCTCTCCAAGCCTAGGAGTCAGTCCCTGGCACTTGGGTCTGCAGCTCAAGGAAATTGCTCTTCAGCAGACCACAGCTCCAATTTGCCTGAGCTACGGGTGTATTTGTGCGCGCGACTGGGGAGGGGTGGCTAAGCTGGGGTAAGGCGGGGCCGGGGGTGATGGTGGCGAGGAGAGGGGAGAGGGGAAAGGACAAGAAGAAAAAGGAAAGGACTAGGGTGGGGGCCAAGAAGATAGGGGAGGTTTTTTTGTTTGTTTGTTTGGTTTTTTGTTTGTTTTTGTTTTTGTTTTTTGCCCCTGCTACTGAGGGCATATAAGGTGATGCTCAAGGAAGAACCTCCGAGTTCTGAGGATGGAGCAAAGAAAAAAAAAAAAAAAAACAGCCCCCTGCTTAGTGTTTGAAGAATTGGAGGTTGCTGCGTACAGCCTGGCGGCTGGAGGCAAGATGTGAGCCGAATGTTGACGCTGACTGCGACCTCTCAGACACTGCTGGAGGAGCTGCTCTGAGCTGAGCTGAGCTGAGCGTTCCCTGCCTACCACTGCGCCAGCCACACTAGCATTATGTTGTTCTTCTCTTCCTCCCCCTCTCGCTCTTCTCTCTTATTCTTCCTCCTTGTCCTCCTCGTCCTCCTCCTCTTCTTCCTTCTCTTCCTCCTCCTCCTCCTCTTCCCCCCCCCGTCCTCTCTTCTTCTTCCTCCTCTTTTTCCTTCTAGTATTTCCCTTCTTCCTCCTCTTCTTGCTCGTCTTCTTTGACCAAAAATTTCAGCTTCTGCAACCTCCTCCTTTCCTTCTTTGGCTCTCTAATGCTTTCACTAACCCCTCAGGAACACTGATGAGCATCGTCAGTTAGTCAGGAAGACGTGAGTTTGCATTTGTTAATGGTGGTTTAAGTGCTACACCAAACGTCTTCCTTCATGTCCCCCTTCGACTCGACTCCCACCCTTTGGCTATCCCCCAAACTCTTCATAAAGATGGAGCTCATCGCCTTGGGCTTTTGTTTGCATGCTCGCTGTTTAGTGAAAGGGCTGAACCTTTAGAAGAAATGGAAGCTGCTGGCTATCCATAGAACATAGAAAGTAGAGCTTCTGGTACCTAAACGATGCTCCAAAGGCACCACAGACATTGGCACTAGCACTGGCAGCAGCTTTAGCTCGCTTGGATTGCCTGTGGTGTTTGCCTCAAAGACTGAAACAGAGCAGGTTACTGATTCTCGTGGTCCCAGCGTCCTTCGCTGGTTAGCAAAGTAACAATCCCTAATGTCTTTCTCCAGCCAGTTTGGATTCATTGATGTCCTTAGAGCAGCAGCCTGGCCTTGAGACTCAAGCAATGTTTCAAGCCGTGTCCAGGGAGGCCCTGAGATAAACAAGCCCTGATTTGGGAAATTCTTCCTTCCACCCCCATGATACTGATCCTGTTTTTTGACCATCTTTTCTCATACACCATCAATTGAAACTCCTAAGCATCTTCTTAAAGTTTATAAGAAGATCATCAAGGGGGAATAAAGGGTCACAAAGAAAATAAGATTTGGGGGGGGGGAAGGAAGAGGAAGTGTGAATCAGATTACTTGATTAACCAAACCTATCCCAGATAATGGATATTCTCAGACTGACTGCTAGGTCCCAGAGATAAGCAACATGTGCCCTAAATTTAGTGGACAATGCTGTTGAATCAATTGGCATCCTTTCTTTGATTATGCCTTAAATTTTCCTAAGGTTTTTTTTCTTAGACTCAACTAGTAATAGTGAAAGAAAACTAGTATCCTGTTCTCCAAGAGTAAAACATCCTAAGTAGAGTAGAAGAAAGGGCACAGCTTAAGCCCAAGAACTAAAGTTGAAAAAGGCTAGCTTAAGCAATTAAGTCAGGAACACAACCAAAACAATAGTGAAGAGAGCACTGAGAGAAAACAAACAAAAAATAATGATTAACCTGGGTATTGGAGGTCCCTGTGATATGACTTTTATGGAATAGATTTATTTTCTGGGTGATAAACCACATACTCCATAATTTGCTTGCTATGTTATCATAAATGCCATTTCTTCATCTTGGCCTTCAAGTTTTCCATCTATAAGTTAAAGAGATTGAATTCAGCTTTCTTTCAACTTCCACATTCTCTGAGTGACTCACTTTTGATAATATCTAGAAAATCAAATCTGTGTCCAATAAAGAGACTGAGTGATCTCCCTTCAAACTGTAACATTCTATAATTCTGCTCAAATTGTACCCAGTTTTTTTCATCTTTCTGCACAAAATTTGTCAATAGGTTCAATACCTGAAATCTTGTGCTAAATATGATGTGTTCTTGATTCCCATCCTCTTTTCTCTCCCTATTGACTTGAAGAAACAGATCACTTAGAGTAGAATGGGGAGATTTATCTTTGCTCATTCAATACACTTCTTTTATGTCCTATTTTATCACTTCACTGTAGTGTGTAGGAGACTGGATTCCAGCATCCATATTATAATCATTGAGAAAGGGTGGAAAGAAACAAGGAAATCCAGGAAGGAAGGAGGAGTATAAATATGAGATATTGAGGTGGAGAAGGAAAGTACTCTATCCTTAACATAGATATCAGATTCAGTAGCATTCCCATTAACCCTCTAATGGGAAATTTACCAATATCACAGGAAAAAAATAACTTTGTAAAAATATTAGCCAGCTTCACTATTTTATATGCTTACTACCAATAGGTGATAGGGGATGGTAGGGAAAGTAAAAGCTACATGCATGGAATTGTAAGAAAAAATAGCTCAAAAAGCATGAGAAATCACCAGGAAGTATCTTAGAAAAGTAGTGGAAAGGTGCTGATGACAAAATGAATACTTCATAATTTTTGTAAAGTGTGGACCTGCTTGCAGCATTTTTGTAAGAATCAATGATATATTTATTTGCAAAGTGCTCTTCAGCATTTCATGATTTGTTATCTCATCCAAGGATGAACTTATTCATTTTTAGAAGTTTTGTTTTATTAAATTAAAATTTACAAAACACCCCAAAGATAAAATCACAGCATTTATGACATTCTTGTAGAAATCAATCTTCATTCTAGGTCATGCTTTCTGAGATTTAATCTGTGTAGGCTGCTTATCTTTAACTCATTGATAATCAATGAATAAAAAATTTACAAGTATTTATAGACCACTTTTCTGTTTTGCCCATCAGTAGGCTAGTAGAATCTGAAACTGGGAAGGGAGAAAAGAGGGCTAAAATTTGTGCCATGTCCTTGAAGTATTTTTAATTTAGTTGGAAGAGACAACCACAACAATAGAGAATACTAAAAAAAAAAAAAAAAAAAAAAAAAAGAAACAGTATACAATCAGAGCCTTAATTTTTGTGGGAAAAAGTATAAAATGTTCAGAGAAGGGATAAATTGATAGGAATCATTGTGATAAGGAAGCTTCATGAAGGAGAGGAAGTTTGACTTGGACTTTTGAGGTTGGATAAGCAATCACACAATTAATTATTCTGTGCCTACTATGAACCAGGTGCTGCTTTCAAGAAACTTCCATTTTAGCTAGAATTGAAAAGATATACATATACACACACATAGATAGGTAGAGATAGTAGCTATGATAAATGTGTGTGTGTGTATATATGTACACCCCCACATATTTATCATATATGTATATATATACACACATGTGTATGCATAATATATATACATATTTGTATATGCAGCTATATATACATCTATATCATTTATCATATCTTAATCTATTATATTTCTATCACCTGTATCTATTATCTCTATCATTGTTCTTTATCTACATCTATCCACAAAATAGATACAAGTCAGATACAGGCAATGTGGGTAGGGCTGAAGGTTATAAAGAGATCTTTGACCTGAATCTTGAAGTAAACTAGATTTTCATGGGTACAGGGCAGTGATGAAATTTCAAGTTAGGCCTATAGCATGAGTAAAGGAACAATAATATTGACTTTGTAAGATAAGAAGAACTGGGAGCAATTTTGTCTAACTAGAACTGGAAGTTCTTGTTTTTAGACATAGCCTGAGCCTTATTTACCTTATCCTTAATTTAGAATGAGATGGTGAGTGAATGTCACAGTTAGATTCAATTGACATTAAACATTCCAGGCCTGAAATATCTTTGACTCTGAACTCAATATTCTTGTAGAAACCTGTGTACCAATGCTTCCAACTTTAAGAAATTCCTCATATATTATTCCAGATTTTGAAAAAGAAATATGAAGTTATTATGCCCTAATTAGTCCTACTGGAAAAGATGTTCATTTGTTTAAAAAATGATTCCCTGATGTGTTATTTTAATTTTTTGGAGGGTGGGATGAAGCAGACTATGATTTCACTAGTGTCAACAACTCTTTCTTTCCTTGGAGACTGATACCTGCCCAGAAGTTTACCATCTTTGAAAGAAAAAGCACGTAGAATATAGATGAGTTACTCAAAATCATATAACCATTAAGTATCAGAGAAGGAATTTGAACCTGCTTCTTCCTGACTCTGAAGTCAGCTCTTTTTGTAGCATATCTTAATACTTCTCATGATTCTTTTAAAGAAAGAATACAATTCAATTCAACATTTAATAAAGAGTTACTGGGTTTCATTGCTCCCTGCTCTAATTTAGCGTATAGTCTCATAAATAATATACATAGCTCAAACTATATATACATATATATATGTATATATATACATATATATGTATATATATACATATATGTATATATATATATACAATAACTGCATAACAGAAGGAAAAGAACTTTTTAATGAAGACTGAGAGGAGAGAAAAGAAGTTATTAACTACTGAAGGAGATGTAGCACATGTCCAGTACTGACACTGGCAGGTTGGATTCCCAAATGTTAGTGTCTACAACTTCCTTCAAAGGTCTAGGGATATTTCAGAGATATTAGGGGTATTTTTCTAGGACTGCAGATCACAAACCCCACCTGTGTGCACTGATAGTCAATTGATATCAATTAGTCAGACCTAATTAGCTTTTAGAAGTAAATGTTTCCTAAGATATTATTGTAAGGACAATTATGTATGACACATTCCTCTTCTCCCCCCTCCCTCTGTGCAAAAAATCTGCAACACATTTTTCTATCTATACATAAATCTGTTGCAGATTTTTGCGCAGAGGTAGGGGGGAGGAGAGGGATTGCAAAGCTATACTTCTGAATTCCTGAGTATTGCAAGTTCTATTTTCTTTTTCCTGAGACCATAATTGTATTGTGTAGCTTTCTGCTGAAATCATTGTAGTCTTCACTCTGTCCTCCACAGAGTGTCGTTTGTCTTCAATTCCCAATATATCAATGATATCTGTTGCTTTGAGAAAATTGGTAGGATGCTGATAAAAAGTTCCCAATTTTTTGTACCTCTTAAGTTTCTTAGCTCCTTTTCTTTTCAGGTAATAAGGTTGGAAAGAGACAAAGCTCTACCCCTTACCTTCCAAGAGATTCCAAGAGTTTGGCTAGAATTTCTTTCTCATGAATATTGGAATCTGAATTGTCTTTTAATTTTATGCAAAATCTACTAGGGCCAATGGAGTTTCTTCAACTAAAGCCAATGAACTTTCTTGTTGGAATGCCTTCTATTAGTTTCTTCATTAGTAATATTTAAGACCTTGTTAATATCTCCAGTTTATTTGATTCAGTTGATGTGCTCTTACTCCCCGAAAGACACCAGTGTCATATTTTTGTTGAGCATATAGTGAATGGTTGATTGATTCAATTTATTCCTACCTTAATACAGGAGAAAAACAAAGGGAATGGTATTTTATTTGAGTTGGGCTTTATATAATGGCAGATGATTTCACAGGCAGAGAGTAAGTTCTACATATGGAACAGTATGAGAAAATTAATGGAGATGAGAGGGTGGAATCATGGTAAATAGTTCCAAAGTGATCATATTGGTGAAACAGTGTACTTGATCAGGCTAGAAATATAAAGTGGCAACAGATTATCAAGGGCCTTGACCAGTGTTACATTTATTCCTTAAAGGGCCCAATATAATGATGCTTACTATTGCCTCCACTGCCTGGAGACCAAAAATGTTACATTTTACCCTTTTCCTATGGTTCTTAATATCCTTAAGGTTGAGGTTCTCTGTAAATGACTCCTGCTCTCATCAATGATGTTGCCCCAAGTGTAGAGGTATGTCTCCTTCTTCCCATCTCATTCAGATGCTAGAAATCAGACTAGATTTCACAAAGCAACATTTAGGTATACTCATAAATATGTAAATACATTACATGAGATGCATATACATCCTTCCTTCTTATGAACCACATCAATCTCTGGGGAGGAAAGGAGAATTAGGTTAATAGCTTAACTCTCCTCTTATAGAGCAACCATGCCCAATCAATTATCACCCTGTGCACCTGGGACTTCAATCCCAAGTATCTTAATTTTTTCAGGCTTCCTTGATATTTTGGCTCACTGACTGTTCCATCCTACCTAGATTCCTGGGTCCAAGGTTACAAAAACTTGGATTACCATTGGGATCACTACTGGCACCTAAAACTAAGAAGGACAAATAAAAGGGTACATATCCAGCCCCAGATCCATTTATCTAATCTTGGGCAAAAGAAAGTAAGACCAGGGAAAGGAATATGAATGGCATCTTTACTGTAATCTTCACCCTTTTTGTGAAGAAACATGCAAAAAAGCACATAAGAAAGAAAATGAGGTAGAAAGAAAGACATAAAAAGAGCTACCCTGTCAGACTCACAAGTTTTAAAGATTCACCCTGTTCAAAGCTCAAAGGAGTCTTTACACATATACATGGTAGAAGACAAAGAGTAACTCTACATTAGGTGATTCTGACATGTTCCAAAGACTCTATTATACAATAATTTAAACTTTATTCAGCAGAAACTAGGCAGCCACAAAAGTTTTGAACAGAGGCCTGGTTTATCCAGATTTGTGTATAAGGGAGATAAATCTGACATTGGTGTGAAGAACAGATTGAAGCAAGAAAGAACAAATGTCCATTAGAAAACTATTGTACTAGTCAGGGATTATATTAATAAATATCTAAACTTAGTTGGTGACATGTCAATCAATCAAAACATATATTAAATATTTTCTATGTGCCAGGTACCATGATAAGTGCTGGGGATACAAATAGAGGCAAAACATAATTTCTGCTCTCAAGGAGTTTATAAGCTACTGGTAACAGAGAAAATCTCTTAAATACATTTTGCAGACAGAATCAATATGACTTGATAACTAACTGGATATTTAGAATGATGGATCAGAGAGGCTCTATTAGAACATTTGGAATAGGATTTTGTTTGCAAGAATTTTATTTGTAATAAACTTCTTTCAGTTAACTCATTTTTTAGTCATAAATGGCTTTTTGGTAGCCCACTTGAGATTTTCCCAGAAAAAAGATAGTGAAATGGTTTGGCATTTCCTTCTTAAGCTCATTTGTACAGATGAGGAAATTGAGGCCGAATCAAATTATTTTCCTAGGTTTGCACAGCAAGTCAGTATATGATGCCAGATTTGAACTCATAAAGATGAATCTTATTGAGTCCAGGTTTGGCACTCTATATGCTGCCCCCTCAAAGTTCTTTAGCATGCAAATGATATGTAGCATGAATTGCAAATGAATTTCTTGGAGATAGAATCAATTCCAGAAGACTGCAGATGACTGAAAATTCTGTTTCTCAGATAACTAGGTTTATATGCTATAGGTGCAGGCAGAATACTTTTCAAATTCTTAAACTGGACCTGCTTCTATCATTTTCTTTTTCCAAATCAATGTTGCCCAGCCTTTCTTTCTTTTTTAAGTTTTAGATTTAGCTATCAGAAGATGAATAAAAGGATCAATTTTTTAAAAACAGTATTTTGGATGTTGTAAATGATCTAAGCTACAATTTACTCAGGGCCTAGTATATAGATTTCAGTTTTTAATTTCAATGACATGTAATGCCTTCATCAAAAAAAAAACACATAAATAAAAGAATGAAGGAGGATGCAGCAAAATAGGTAAGAAAAAATGGATTATTATTATAATATAGCACAAGGAACAAATAAACCAGTCATGCATTGTATGGATTTTGTGTGCGATTCTTTCTAAAACATAAGCAGTGGTACCCATGTGTCCTAAATGCCAAAAACACTTTTGACATTACCACAAGTAGATAAAACACATTGGAATGATGCTTCAGGTAAGGCACTCCATTTTGTAATAGTTGAGACTTGCTGAATGTACCCTCACACTTTTTCTTTGTTCAGGCTTTCTGTATTTTTCAGAAAAGGGATAGAAAACAAAATTCAGTTTTGCATTTCTTGTTTGTTTTTCCTCTGTAAATGTGATTGCTCTTGTTAGATAGAAAATTGACTTATTCCTAAATCGAAACCAGAACTGAAAACAGGAGCCCCTGTGGGAGTAGTTTGGAGAGCTCAGATAGCAAAATTAGTAAAACCCTATTCTGTGATTCGTGGTATGCCTTGGATTTTTTTTAAAGAAGATTTTTTATTATATAATGAAATATAAGATACAAAAGCAATGTCTTCCAAAAATGCATAGAAAACTTGAGTTATTAAAATAAATTTAACATGGGACATCTAAATTATCCTTGTTATCTTACTAAGTGACAAAATGTGTGATCTAATTATTGCGTTCATTTTAACTGCCAATAAATAGCAATAAATATTTGAAGGTTTAATTTCTTAAAACAGAAAACACACATCTTTGATAGTTCTCAAACTCCATAAGTTTACAATTTTCAAATAAAACAATAAATTAAAGAATGCATATTTTCTTATTTATACTGTATTAGTTTAGAGTAAATACAGAGACCTTCTTAAAGAGTTGGATCAATGATTGGCTTTGTTTTGAACTACTTATTTAATGAGCTATTTAAAAACTATGAAGTTTCTTAGAAATCCCTCCTGAAAGACCATTACAGCACTTGTCAATCTAGCAGAAACTGCCAGATAACAACAAAGACCATGAGAGTGTTCTGTAAACAGCTCCCTCTGATTTTGAACAGGTTACTTTCTCAGTAGATGAGAACAATAACAAATATTGTGTTTTTGAAGTTTTTTTTTTAAGGGAAATTACTTTTTAAAAAGCTATTTGAATTGTTTTCACTGATTTCTTTAATCACTCAGAAAAACCTGTAAATATCATTAAACTTCAAGGTCAATAAGAAAAAAGTGGTGAGCATATTCATATTCGGAAAGAATATTGCTGCATTTCAAACAGTTTTGTTTGTGTTTAGCAAATAGGTCTTAATACATATTATTGATTCACTCTTTTCATTCTGTTATGCTTTTTTTATTTCCTCATTTCTAGTATACAATAAGTCAAGGCCAAAACAACTGAAAATCTTTCTCTATCACTGCTTCATTAACATACTTTATGTATACTCAGAACTATTTCTGTGTCACTTTATTACAGGATGTTTGCAAATATGTCTAAATAAGAGAATTGGCCAAAACTAAATTCATATTTAACTTTTTTTTTGCTTTTATCAAGGATGTTTTTTACAAACCCAATGATAATCTCACTACATAATCATTTTGACAAACATTAAAAAAATTTGGATTTGGATTTAATTGAACCTTATTCAATGATATTTTGAAGTTTTTCTTCAAAGGAAAACCAAAAACTAATACTGACCTAGACTTCTGACAGAAAAACAAACAACAGAAATAAGTTCTATTAAACTTTGGAAATATTTAATATGACGAATATTTGTATTCTACATATATTTAACAACTTTGCAAAAATAGAAATATGACAGATTCTCTTAAGAGTTCTATTTGGAACGATAAGCATTTATTTACAAGTTTTATATTGAACCTTAATTTTGGATAAAAGTAAGTGAAAATATTAACTTCTTTATTGGAAGATATAAAAATAAAGTTATGAAAATATTGTGAAATTCAATCAGATAAAAATTTATTGATGATCATTAATGACCACTATGAAAAGACAATTAGGCAGGGCCACAGATATAATGAATATATTAATTACATATGGAGGACTGTGACATTTATATTCAGCTATAGGACATATGAGATCATAGTGTCAAAAATGCAGTTCTGGCAGATATCTTATGTCATCATTTATCATTTTCTTCATAGTTGAGAATAGGCCAAGAGAGCTTATACAATACTATCTTGGAGAATTGCTTAGTATCTGGTCTTCTAGACTCCAGTTCAGCATTCCTTATGTTACACTGTGCCACATAATCCCTGAGAGAACTCAGGGAAAAACTACAATATTGAGAGAAATAACATTTTATTGATACAAAGTGTTATGCCCAAGAATAAAATTAATGTTCACAGATATGTGGCATTTTGTTTAAAAAGAGATGACTGACATAAAAATCTCAGATTAGTATAATACTTGGTTTAATCAGATTTTTGTTTAGACAAAAATTAATCATTTTCTTATTTTCAATCAAAAGGAATTTTTATAAATTTTTAAATTACATTTTTTGACCTTAATTTTTTATAAAATATGTTTTCATGGTTTTTCTGTCAAGATAGATGAATAGATAGATAGATATCTCTCCATATGTGTGAATGTATGTATGTGTGTACATATAGATATATATGTTTGCATATGTATAAATATGTTTGTATATGTGTATATACATATATTTGCTTACATTTATAATACACAATATATATGACACACAAAATATGTATGTAATATATATACATATATAAATTCATTATATAATTATAACAGCATAATTATATAGAAATATATTAGATTCATTATGAATATTAATTCTCGTTCTATGTATTCCAAATAGAGAAATATAGATTAGAATGAATGTTTAATGATACCAAACATACTCATATACTGTAATAGCATCTTATAGCAATTTTATAGAACATTTTATAATATAGATAAAGCACATATAAGCACATACATGTATTTTAGAGTTGAAGAAATTGAGGCTTAAAGGGTGTAATGACTTGCTAGAACTATTAATAATAATAGATACCTTAACTTCAAACCTGGAATTCAGAGTTTCAGCAGGTATCTCATTTGAAGTTAAAGAACTGAAAGACAGTAAGTGGATCCTCAAATGATTGTCAAAGAACCAGGAAGAATTGCCCTCAGTCTCAAAAGTCTATTGTGGCATAAAACATTGTATAACCCAACATGAGTAGAAAGACGATGAGAATTTCTTGGGAAGGAAAAGCTCTTAGCACTGGGCTTGTCACAAAGTAGATACACATACTAAATAGGTAGACAAAAACCTATTTCCTTTCTCCTTAATACCTTCTCCTGAATACTCATAATATCAATATATTGGTCTTGTGTTGACATATAGATACCTGTTATCTGATAGTTGCTATACAAATACATCAGTCGTTTATACTTGAAATGACATATTATTTACCCCATTGTACTTCAAAATTTGACATTGGAGCATGTAATGAGGTCATTGTAAATGATCAATGTTTCTTAGATATAAAAAGCATACATACACATATACACATATACATATGTGTTTATATACATATTCACACTTGTACATATATACATATGCATAATTTGGCCACAAGGAATAACCTCTATTTTTTTAATATAATATCAACTACAACTATGGTTGCTATGGAAGTTAGTGAGGACAGCAGCAGTGTCAGGAGTTCTCCAGCTGAAAGGAATTCAGGGGAAAACTCTTTAGGCTTAAAGTTTGAATTGAGCCCACATTCCAAACAAAGCAAAATGTCTCTTTTTTTCCCCTCATCTACCCCAGGATGTTATTGCTCATTTGATACTGAATCCTTTATTTTTGAATCTCAGATAGCATAACACTTGATCATACTTTCGCTTTTTATCTGAACTTTTATTTGGAGAATACTATTGCTTTGAAGCCCAGTAATTGCCAAAGTGAACAGTCTGGTATACTGATCATAGGTTTTGCTTCACACTTCATCACCAACTGGTTAGCAGCCTCTTCCTCATACTATAAGTCTGCTTTCCACCTGAATCTTTGACTTGAACTGGAATATTTCAACCTGTCTCTAGATCAACCCATTATGGGAAGGCAATAGTTGGCACAAGAGTTAAACTTAGTTACCTCTTCAAAATCTTTAATTCCATAATTAATGGAAAATGTGATGTTCCGAACAGTACAGAATAGAGAAAATCATGTATGATTCTCTCTCTTTCTCTTTCTGTCTGTCTTTCTCTATGTGTGTGTATGTAGGGGCATATGTGTGTATGTGTGTGTCTGTATGTATGTGGGTGTGTGGGTGTGTACTGCAGGAAGAAAGGAATGGGGAGCAAGAAAAGCAAAAGGAAGGAAGGAAAATGGAAAAGATAGCAAAAAGGAAGAAATACAGGAAAATGAATTAAAACAGAAAGTAATAAAAAGAAAAAAAGAAGAAAAAAGCAAAAGAAAGAATTAAAGAAAAAAGAGGAAGAAATAAAGGAAAGAAAGAAGGGAGGAAGGGAGGAAAAGAGGAAGGAAGGAAGGAGAGAGGGAGGGTGGAAGAAAAAGGAAATTTTATGAAAACTAGAAATCATATAGATATTTGGAGGGAAATGGAAAATTTCATTAAAAATTACAAATCATCGAACTTGACTTGTATAAATTAACAATACAATCCTTAACAGTAGCTAAAACAAAACAAAACAAAACATAGATGCACACATATTCTAGCCAGTAGCATAGAAATGAATTGACATCATTTAGTCCAAATCCTACCTGACCAAAAGCTTCTGTAAAATTCCCCCAGGAAATAGCCATTAATCTTTTTCTTAGAGATTTCTAAAGAGAGGAAACATTTTTTTTTTTTTATGGGCTAGTCAATTGCTTTCTGTAATAGAATCAATGACTGGCATTTTTTTTTCTTTTTGCTTATAACGAAATAAAATTTTACTTTTTGCAACTTCTGGATATCCCTCTTAGTTCTATTCTCTTGGGCTAAGTGAAACAATTCGATTCTTTTTCATATAATATTCCTCCCAACACTTGAGAATACCAACCATGTCATTTTATTCTCTAGGCTAAATATGCCTGATTCATTCAATCATTCATCAAATAACATGTTCTCTGGTCCTTTCAATTTCCTGTTAATTCTCTTCTGGATAAATTCCATTTCTTAATATCTTGTCTAAAATGAGGCAGCTATGTAGATAGACATTGGGCCCAGAGTCAGGAAGATCTGAATTCAAATTTGGCATCAGACACTTTGCCTTAGCTAATTCAGTTTTAAAAATTGGCATAATAATAACATCTGCCTCACATGTTAGTTATGAGACACAAATGAAAAATCTGTAAACCCCTTACTACAACACCCAGAACATAGGAAATACTAAATAATTTTTCCCCTTTACTCTTAAAATGTGGTGTCAGGAATTTAATTTTTGACAACTTTGAATTTAAGGCACTGCATCACAATATTTTTACATGCCACGTATGAACTTATTTTAATTTGTTTTGGAATATATTAATAGTTTAATTCAGTTTCTTCAATTGTAAGCATTTTCTACTTTCTTTTAAGTAATAAAATAGGAGTTGGTACTACAATCTATATATTTCTGCATAATTATTTATATTATAATTTAGTTCTTTCTCACAACAAATAGACAAACATGAAAACAAGCAAACCTAATTCCAGCATTTCATCCATGGGCAAAACATGTAGTGCTGCTAATTTCACATTACATGTGATCATGTCAACTTCTGTGCCACAGCTTCTATGCCGCCATCAAACCTTCATGTTACCACTGTGTGGTAGTATTTTATATACCTCTTCCATTTATTAATTAAAAATAACCACAAACGCAAGTATACCATTTATTTTCTATTATGTGCAAGTTGCAAAGTGTTATGGGGAATAGAACAAAGGTATACACAACTATCACCCTCAGGGAGGTTGTAACTTAGTAGAGAAGACAGAAAATAAAGTGAACACCTTAAAAAATTGATTCAACAAACATTTCTCTGTATTTTACTACATTTTATTTATATTTATTCCTTTTCTATTCACTGTGCTTACACATATTTATATCTTTATTGTCTTTTCCATTAGGATGGAAATTCCTTAGGAGTAAGAATTTTCACTTATTAAGAGAGATTATTTTTGTGTTTGTATCTCTGATATTTAGTGGGTTCCTTGGCAAATAAATAGGCACTTAAATGTTTATTGATTAAGTGACATATGCAGAAGTGCGGTAGGCAGTAAAAATCAGAAAAAGAAAAAATAGGAAGGAAGGAAGGGAGGAAGAACAAAAGAAAGAAAGAAAGAAAGAAAGAAAGAAAGAAAGAAAGAAAGAAA